>CAEFZX010016279.1:0-146038 GCA_903066825.1 Alfaro cultratus | reverse complement strand
CCCTCACCCCCATCCACACCCCCACCCCCTCACACACCACGTTAAATTAATACACACCACCTGGGCCGTTGATTTTTATTTTTTTTTAAAATTAATTTTTTTAAAAAAAAAAAAAAAAAAAAAAAAAGGTTTTGTTGGCTCTAGTGGCCTTTTTATTTGAAAGTAATCTGACAGGAAAGAGGGTAAAGACATACGGCAAATGTCGCCAGGTCGGGAATCGAACCTGCGACCACCGCCAGGAGGACTAAGGCTTGTGCTTTGCAACTGACCCCCCAGGTTTAAAACTTTTATATATCTACTGTATGCTTGAGGGATACATAAGATATTACAGTTCTGTGCTCTTCAAATTATTTTTTTTTCTATATATATAAAAAAGCAAACTACGTTTATATGTAGGGAAACAGTTTAATTGCTGTACCATCATAACTTTCCAACTTTCATAACTCAAAAAACTGAACGGAAATCATATATTCTATGTTCTAAATTTACCTGAAGTATCTTCATGTGATTTGTGTAGGAGGGGGGTTTTGTCAGTAACCTGACATGTCATTGCAAACTCATTTTTTCTGGCTGCTCTTTTCAAATGCGTTTAGATAAACTTTTCACATCACCATAAAAATATACAGCGTCAGGGTGAGCCATAAGTTTCCATACAGAGGAGAATGCAAAATGTATATATTTTTATACATTTCAGATACCCAAGAAGATGTGTTTGACAAAAGAGCAAGTTTTTTTATTTGCAAGTTTCAGAAACCTGGAAACGTTGCAGATCAACCAGAAAATGGTCCACGTATTAAAATGTGTATTCAAAACAATGGTAATCATATAGAAAACTTTATATAAATAAAAACGGTTGTCCAATATAAATGTCTTTTTTTTCTATATATGGAAACTTATGGCCCAACATTTATTAAGGACCTTTAGATGCAACAACTCATTCAGCTTTTTGAGTCTTTAAAGTATTCTTAAAAGCACATTAATGTGCAAAGTTGAAAGAATTAGTGCAGTTTATCGTTGAGTTTGAGTCGATAAACCTGCAAAAAGAAGTGTATAATTGTAAAGAAGCAAAGGGATTTTAAACTGTGAGGCACATTTCTGTTTAATCTTCCTTATGCCAATACTGGAAATTAAAATCAATTGAAATCAATTACATTTAGAAGTGACCTAAAAATAGAGTCCAGCTGTTTGCAGATGTAGTATAATCATCTACTATACAACACTGTGAATAAACAGCATCATAAGGACAGAGGAGCACAGAGCACAAAGTGTTATGTGTGGCATATAACTAGTAGATAGATGACGGGAAAACATATTCTTAAAAAAAAAGGAAAATATAGCTATACCTCACAGTATACTCACAAATACCTCACAAATACTTTCTCATTCAGTGTTTTATTTCTAAAACACAGAACTAAAGATTATTCCCAGTTGTCATTCTTGGTAAGACTTTCCAAATCACCATCTGTAAGTGTTTTTTCTTACATCCCTGCAGGAGTTTCTGCACACACTGAACATTTACTTGCTGCTTTCACTCCCTTCTCGAGTCCAACTTATCTCATCTGACTTGAGTTTAGTTAGGGTGTGGAGGCCGGGGGTGTCTTGTGGCTGACTGGCCTGCTGGACGCTCACAGTACACTTAATCCAGATGGGATGGCAAGCATATCCATCCATCCCTTAAATACATTTTTTTTTACTAATCTAACCAGGTTGTTGGGCCCAACTTTAAATGAGTCCTGGAGACTGCTGAACTTCGCTTCCTGCTGTGAGTCGAACTTCACAAAAAATAAGTTTGACGTTATGTAATGTGATGCAAGATAAAACTGGAAACCACAAACGCAGCAGCAGATAGCATAAATATGTGCAGCCCAAATGCACAGCTCACGTAAACACGTCAAGGCTGCACAGTGGTGGGTAGAGGATTGATTTGAGGTGAAATGAGGCCAAAAACGATGGTTTGTGTAAAAGTATCAAAGAAAGAAAGAAAGACAGAGCAAGGCGTGTGAGAAACCTTCGAGGGAGCGAATAACGAAAGCTGTCCTTTGTTCAAGAAATACAATGTCTGAAGAAATGCATGTGAATCCAGGCTGAAGGTTCAGGCTGACCTGAGTCTAATGCAAATGAGAACAAAATAATCAAAAGCAGAAGATAATGGCGTGTCTGGGAGGAGTGCATGTGACGGGGATGAAGGGGGGCAGCGCAGAAACGTACCAACATCCAATCATCATCCTTTATGTAAAGGAGCACAAAGAAAGACAAATATTGCAGTCACTTGATGCTATAAACTCATAAAGGAACAGCTTATTTTCCCTACAAAATATCACAGCTATTTTCATCTGTCTGAACCAACGTGAAGAGGCGTTGGGTCCTGAATATGAGCCTGCACACGCTGTTTACCCCTGCAGATTCAAGTCATCCACACCCTGTCTCTCCCCCTCGGCTAAAAAAAGCTCTCTGTGGTTAAAAACCCCATCTGTGACGAGGAGCTCAGGCAGTTTGGCTGTTTTTTCCTCCAACCAAAAACCCCAGCCAGGAGGAGTTTGAGCTGCACAGAACTGAGCCGCTTCTGTCTGGTGTGAGAACCCAAAATTGCTCTCAATTTCCAGAACGGGTGCATTTAAATATGTTTACGCCGCAAAGGTGAAAACGTCTGTCTGCGTTCCTTTGAGCCTTGTTTACTTGTTTCTCTGTGACGAACGGAGAGACAGACAGTAAGGAGATACTATGGAGCTCCACCTCAACTGAGTTTTTCCACACAGAGAAAAGAGACCGTGGAGAAGAACATTAACGAGTAAAATAGGGCAAAGGCAGCAGCAAAAGTTGGACTGTATCAAAATAAAAGGCACGAAGCATGACTTTTTTTTTTAAATGACAGGAAACGTGAAAATGGTTTATAAAATGTACATAAACTAATTTAATATTTTAAAATAAATACATAATCAAACCTTAACCTCAACAGCAAACTTACACGTGTCGTATTTGGGTTTTATCCAATTTTAAAAGTGTGGCACGCAAAACGTACAAGTACAAGACCTGCTACAGAAATGAAAAGTATTGACTCAGGGATTGAACACAGTGATACAACCCTCGAAGAAACACATATGGTTAGTAGTTTTGATGTGACAAGATTTGCAAAGGTTTAAGAGTTAAAAATGCTTTTATAAGTTCTTGTATTTGGAATATTATCCTTAAAAGTTGCAAAGAAAAAAAAAATCCGTTATTGTCTTTAGCTCAAATCATAGATTTAATTCAGGACTCTGTCTGCACCACTTCAAATAGTTAATTATGAGAAAACGTGTTAGTCAAACTTTAAAACAAAATCTTTCAACCGTATGAATACTTTTGGGCTTCCCTGTGAGCTTTCTGACCCAGAGACTGATTCATTCCTTCTTATAGATCTACTTTATTATTTGCATCACAGACGTTGTACTCGCATTTCATTTGCTCAATATATTTAAAAGGTTTGAGCAAATCAGTTAACAGCTAATACATCATATTTACTTTGCATTAGTTCTTTTCTTTTTTCTTTTAGGATAACGTTTGACAAGTTTTTCTTTGTGTTAGTCGCTCGTACTTCACAAAGCATCCCAACCGTTCAGGAAAGACGGTTTAAAACTAACAGCTGTGGTAAAAACACTCACCACCACAACATAACAGACACGTACCACACTTGTGAGGTGAGTGACGCGCTTTCAAATGCAGATAATAAACAAGCCACCGTTAGGGCGCCGTTGGGGAACCGCAGCACATTGTTAGAGGGAACCTGTAAAACAATCAGAAGGCCTCCTTTAATTGAGCGCACTTCCATCGCTGGGTGAAAATCTTAACCCCTTCGCTTCCTGGCAACCCAGACGATTCCTCGACAGGCAACTTTTAGAACAGAAGAGGGACAAATGAACACCGCACAAGTCCAAGTCGGGAACATCGTGCAAAATTTGTACCGTCAGAGGCGTGCCTGGAGGGCGAAGAGGAGGGCATGACAAGAAAAGACTGGAACTGGATTCCTGACCACATACTGAGGTTTTGGGAAGACCGTGACGTGAGAGGAATTCCAAAAGAACCATTACTTTAACCCGGAATGACTCAGACACAATGGAGCTATAAACTCTGCCGGGATTAAGGATTTATGGCCTCTGTTTGGCAGATTATTGTTTATCCCAAGGTGATGACAGGCAGAGAAAAGGGATCTGCTGGAGATGCTTAAAAACAACCAGTCAACAGTTCAACAGCTCCAACTTTACAATAGTTACTCTGTTCTGCTGCTGTCTCACACGTTCTTCCATTAAACCTCCCAAAAATAATAATTAGGCTCTTGCCTTCAGTTACCCTTCATTCCCTCCTCCAACATATACAAACTGTATTTATCACAGAGCTGGTCTCTGCTTTTTGTTGAGTTAGATTATGGGTGTAGGCTTTTCTGAAAAATGAAATAGTTCTGCCAAAAACATTGCACCTTCGGATTAGCAGCCAATGAAAGAGCCGAAATGTTTATTGCTCTTGATTACCCCAGCCTGTTTTACCATTATTCCCAAGTCATTCAGGCCAAACAACATTTATTGACTTTGTTGTGTTTCTTTTGGAAAGGACAAACTGTTTTACTCACATATAAATAATGTTGAAAAGGCAAACAAACTCTTGGCTTGATTCTTGATTCTCCATCCCTTGTGACTCACCATAAAATTGGAAATATACAAAAAATAAAGATCTGCTCTCGGTTTCATGGACGTTCCTGTGAATTTTTGCTAGAGTGCTGTTACATTTGTAGCAAGCATGCAGAAATGTTTGAGGCATACAGGGCTGCGAAAAACATTAGAAACCATGAAAACCAGGAGAAAACACGATGGCCAGCTGATCGCAGTTATATCAAAAAACAAGCACATTTTACAGTGAAAGGTCAGCCTCAGTTTGAGCAGAAATTTCAGCAGTTCATCTCTGGAAAATGTCAGGAAAAGGGAGGCAGTGTTGGAATTTAAGTGGTGAAACATTTCAAGACTTTTATTCCACCTTTAAGTTCCAGGTCAACAACCCAAAAGTAAAAATAAAATCTAGAAAAACACTTGCCGTGAAACAAAAACTGATATATTTGTCAAATTAGTCTTATTTTTTGCAAAACTATTTAACAACAAAATTACAAACTCATCTTTTTACTACTCATAATTTTCCAAAGAAATATGAAGTCCACAAACATAAAATGAGAAAATGAATATTTTAATTTAGAAAACTTATGGATTCAGTTTTCACAAAAGGCTTAAATTGATTTTATACAACTAATGAAACAAGATCAAGTTTTAAGATTTGGATGGAGCAGCGTCCTTCTTAAGATGTCAGGAAATCAAGCAGCACCTCTCTGAGCAGCAGCAGAGTCGCTGAATTACTTTGTGTAGACCAATTAAACGTCTACCTTTACTTTATGAATATCTGTTCCACGATAGAAGGCCTCATATTTTATCTTTGTGTGAGTCTATTTATTATTACTGCCAGTCATTATCAAGCAGAGGCGAACAAATAGTGGGACTGGTGTCTTGAGGCGTTGCATCAACATTTTCAGGAAAAGTTCTTTCCTCGTGACACCATGAAGTGCACCATTCCCTCCTGCAGCCAAACTCCTGGATATTTTCCTGTTGGGATTGTGTTTTCTTCCAAATATAATGACGGCTATTAAGGACAAACACTACAATAATAGTTTCATTTGACTGTACCAAACTGTAATCTGGGTTTTTCTGATGTTGTTTCTAGATTATGGCTTCTTTCTCTCCGAGTTGCCTCTCAGTCCATGCTGGTTCTGAACTCTGTCTGTTACTTTTGTTCCGTGGTTCACAAACGCATCTCATGCCAAGATATCTTTACTGGTGGAGCGCTGATGCTTCCTGAAGCGCATGATGACTGGACATGCAATTGTTTGTGTAAATATTAGGGTAAAATTCAATAAAACTTTTGGTTCAACTGTAAGTCGAAAGTTTCCTCTGTTCCCCGACTCAACTAGTGTCTCGTTGAGAAATACAAGGGGAACAGGAAATAAACAGGAGTTGAACAAAATAGGTCATTTATCTAAACAAAACGTATATTCATGATATTTTATCTGAAGTTATGTACAAGGGAACAACAAAATGCAAGCAATATTCAGCCTTTAAAGGCATTTTTTTCCTAATGAGAGCTGAGCTGCAGAAGTGCAAAAGGCATGAAGGTCAGAAAAAAGGGCTCTAGAGGGGCGAGGGGGGATCCAGTCGCTCCCCTGTTGTGCAATCACAAATGAAAAACAGATTGGGCCGAAAACTCATAAACGTGAAAGTGGAACCACTGCACAACTGGTTCCCTAGAGGAAAAGGAATATCAAAGGGAAAATAAATCTTTAATAAGTAAGTGCAGACCTATTGGGTCTTGTATGCCGAGCTGTTGGGATCTTAAGCTTTAAGCCGAGCTAAGCAAATAGTGGGATGAAATCTGAGGAGAGCATTTTGTCACATTTGCACCTATGACACAGGAAGGCAGATCTGGAGAACCTTGGATCATTTTTTTACTTCACAGGCTTCCCCTTTGGCACCTGTTCCAAACTCTCACCAGTATCATAATGTATACGAGTTACTGTAATCTGACCAGCTGAAATTAAACAGTGGTATTTGACTTTTCTGCATATCAAAGTAAAGACAAACTTGCGAATAAAGTAACTTGACAGCAAGGGGTCCCATGCACATGTCTGTGTGTGATAAGGAAACTCGGTTGCCCAGTTGTTTATCATGCTAACAGCATGCGCTTTGCAGACGGTTCCAATATTTCAGCCCTTTCCTTCACTAAACACGTAATCTGCACAAAGCTATGTCAGTACTTGTGAGTCTCCGCTTGCAAAGATTAATTTCCTCCTGACGGGGCCGGCAGAATATTAAATTCTGCTGCCAGCTCGTTGTCATCTCTAGAGTTCGCCTCAGGGATGTGAGTCTACTGGACACTTTAAATGGGAACCTCATCGACCGTCACCTCTCTCTATGCCTTTATCTTATCAGAGGCTGACAACCATCCTGTCGGAGGAAAGCACCCGACCACAGGCGACTAAGCGTGAGGATGTTTAGTCATTTGAAGCCCTCTGAAGCAAAAACATGCACAGTTGTTTTTCCCCGTTGTCGCCATCAGCAGAGTGAAGAGAATAAAATGACTCGAATGCCAGAAACGGTCAAAGGAGAGAAGAGGCTGGAAGAATAATGATCCTTATCAAACAACTCGATTATTGTACTTGTTGGATCATCCAGTCAGAATCTGAATAATTCACTGAAACCATTAGTTCAATCAATATTAATAGTAAAGTCTGTTTTAACCATAGAGTAAGTCACCAAACTTTATGATGATGTAAAAGTTATTGTGGTGTAAAGATGACACCACAAATAAAAATATATGCTGTAATTTGGGGTTTCCTTTATATTATTTGTTTGATTACAAATTAAAAAAGGAGTGACATGTATTTGTGCTGAGCTACCTCTATTCTGATACCCTTAAATAAAATCTGTACAACCAGTTTCACCTAATTTGTAAATAGGAAGAAGCCATTGTAAAGTTAGCCACCAACCACTTAGAAAACACAGCAACCATTTTGGCCTATACTTAAAACACTGCAGCATCAATCATTCTCTCCATCAGCGACGGTGAATGCATGGAGTTACATACTGGAAGAAAAACTGCATAAGATTTGAAAGTGGGGAGAAGGTTCACCTTCACCCTAAAAATGCATAGATAGAGATTCACCTATGAAAGTTACTCAGCATTCTGATTCAGGGACGTTGAATGCAAAAACCCACCACACTTTTCAGATTTGCTTTAACAACATTTTGAAAACCAGTTTTCCCCCCTGCAAAATGATAAAATGTTGAAAGGTTCCAGTAGTATGACTACTATAATGAATAAAAATAAACAAAACTTAAGTGGTGTTCCAAATATTGTGGAGGAAGAAAACTTGAAAAGTTGCTTCAAGGCTGGTGCTGGTACTGACGTCTCCGACTGTCTAGCTTAGAAACATCCAAAATAAGTTCTTTAGATGATTTAAGTCCACAATGAAGGAGTTTGGGTATAAATCAAGATGGCAGCCCATGCTATGCTTTAAAAACAAAATAACTGTAAAAATCAGTTTCATGAATGAGGGCTGAAACTTCTCAGGGTTAAGTTAGGAATCTGGCTGCAGACATGATTCAAGAGCAGCTTTACAGACAATGTTACAATGTTAAAATATAAAGAAATGTAATAATCTAACTGTGAGGTGATTAATGCATCCAAAGCTGTCTTTGTGTCACTTTTAGAGAGGATGGGAAAAATATTTCTTAAATGCAATCATGAACCTCCTGGACACATCCGGGACTAAAGAGATTTCTTAGACAGGAACAAATAAATGATACATCATTTTGTCCCTGAACCTGCCTGATTTAACCAGCGAAAGAGATAAAGTCATTTGAGTGGTGTAGAGCAGATTTATCACACAAACCACACAGCAGTGTGACACTCGCATGACTAAATTACATGTATCCTGAGCATACATCAACGCAGCGCGAACAACGACAGGAAAAGAAAGAGTTTAGCTCCCCACTCAGACGGAGAGAAAAACGAAATAGCTGCTATATTTCTGCCACAATTTTGTCATTATATAATAATCTGGTAAAGAAGCTCCTTCATTTATTAGTCAGTGGACTGTTTTTAGTCCTTTGCCAGTGTATTTTAAAAATGTGAAATTAAATGAGCAATTATGTGACCCACTTATAGCTCCTAATCTGCAGCAAAATAATAACAATCGAAAAATATGGAGAGTTTTGTCGTATAAAAATACTATTGTTATTGCTGAGGTATGTGCCTAATTTAACATTGAGCATGTCTCCTGTTTAGCTGACCACATCAAGATGAAATTAGTTGATAATATGTTAGTCATAGGTTATTTAGTAACCCGGCTGTCTGGTCTTGTTGCGTAGTGTCAGACAGAAAGAAGCCGCAACCAGATTGTGTTCCTCAAAACTTGTGTCTCTCTCTCACGTCTTCCTTCGCATGAAATTAACAAGAAAAGCTGAAGTAAAAGGCAGCATTAACTCCTTTACATATGTCTTCTGTTTTTACTAAGTTGTCAGATCATTAATTATAAGCAAGAAAAATCAAATGGTGACTTTATTTGTAAATGGGAACAAAGCTTTTCCAAGCAGTCATACTATGTTGAACTGATCTTGCTGATAATAAATGCCTCTAGCACCTGCTTTAAACTCATATTCAGACTATTACCCCAAGTGTTGGGGAGATTAAGTCCACTCTTCCTTGCAGAATTGCGATTTCAAGCATTTATTTTACTATTAAACTTAAAAGTGTTTAACTGAAACTGATAGCTGAGCATTCGTTCTCCTTCAGGGCGTTCATGGCTACATGTTTTCTCTTGTGCCAGTCTCTGACTTGTCTTGTGTTTTATCAAAGCAAAACCAAAAGCAGTCTGATCTGCCACTCACCACACAACTTATGACAGATATGGTCTGGGAATAACAGTGAAGCTTAAATGAAAATTAGCCATGTTTCCCTGCAAAATGTAAACAATTTGTGGATTTTTCTGGTTGATATGTTCACTGACCAGGTTAAATTCGGCCAATAAGTCCTTCACCTGCGTTTGTGCACAACAGCAACATATTCTATAAATGCATTTAGATTGTACCAGTCATATGTGATTGATTTAAAGAGATTTAAATCATGTTTATTTGTTTTAACTACCATTGCCACTGGGTTTCATATCTAAAGCAGCCATGTTGGACTTTTATCTTAACTTTTCCATTTTCAAACATGGACGTTTTAACTTTTCAATACAAAAAGGAGCACATCATTAAACCAAACCACATATTTCCACCATTCATGCCATGCAAGGCCTTTTTCTTTTCTTTCAGTTGTTAAAACATAAACTTATTTAAGGAAGAAAGTTTCTGCCCAGGGTTTCAAATGAGGATGTTCTGACTGTGAGGTAAGCGCTTCATCCAGTGCGGCATACCGCCTTGACGTTTGCAAAGTGTACAAAACAACTACCTCAGAACTAGATTCACATGCAACAAGTCTTATAAAATGAGGAGAAAGACATTCCACCTTTTCCCTGGTTTCTCTCATTCAAACCAACAACTCATCTTTTTTTATTATTTTTTCTTTTGTTTTTAACTTCACTTAAGATGTTTCCAATGCCAAACACGTGATTATTTCCAGGAGTTTCCCTTCAAGCACAATGGAAGAAGTCAGCTTTAATCTCTTGATGATCATGGGTTTTCATCAGTCTTTACACACAAACATTACAAGAATGCCTCCTTTTCAAGACTTAAACTATATTCAAGTGAGGTTATTACAAAGCTGTGTGGATATTTGTTGACAAAAGACCGTCAGAGCCCAGCTCTCCTCCCGCTGAACTCAACATCCTCATCAGTGTTTGTGTACAAGATACTTCAGTCGAGATTCAACAAAACAAACCTGAGATTATCTACTTATGAAAACTAATGAGACCACATTCCAGTGGCTCTAAACCAAACTGATTTGTTTTCTGAATAAATACGGTGAAGCGTTTGAACTATAGACATTATCAAACCAATCATTTTCTTGCAGGTGAATACAGAAGCCCTGTATGCTCTTGATTCTTTGTTTTCCACTAAATAAACACTTCTGCTGTGGAGATGTCTCCACTGCTTTCTGAATCTTAGGAATTTTGACGATCTGCTCAACATTTGGTACCAATTAGAGAAGCTCTTGTCCATCACTCAAGATGTAAAACAGGAGACGGCTTGCAAAACACGAAGGAAAGTCAGGAGATAAGCAAAGACATGAGTATCCATCTTGAAGGGTTCGTGAAAGTCCATGAAGATTCACTTGTTTCAGGGAAATACAATATTCTGTTCAGCCCAACAGGTATATCAACGAAAAATAAAAGCAACAACCAGATTTACAAAAAAATATATCTAAAATCAAAACCACATAGAATATGGAGCTAAGCGTTGTGTATGTGAGCTTTGAGAGTCATTCCTTAAATTGAGTTTAGCTGCATCTGTTTAAGGTATAGAGATGATGGATATGCAAACTAAATTAGAAAATAATTTAAACAAAAAGGTTTAAATTAAAAAACACCCATAAACAGATAATTGCCGCCTTTTGAAAGTACATCTGCACTTACATCTCCCAGCTTTTCGCAGCTCCTTAAGTATCAATGACTTTATGCAGCAGCAGACATCCGGCTGAAACCGCAGTGACAACGACCCGGTCCGGATCAGCTGGCTCCTCTACCCCCTCCAGCATCATATTACTCTGGTGCTTTGCCGGTATGCTGTGTACTTTTGCCCTTGCCTGGTTTTCAGACCACAGTTTCTAATTTTAGTCGCGTAATTGTCCTGGCACACAAGGTGCTGGTTGGAGATCAAGTGTTCGGACAGAGCCGCAGAAAAGCACGACAGTGAAACTGGGTCAAAGAAAGCAGCGCTGAAGGCTCATTACAGTGAATGTGCACACCTTATGAGCGTGTTTTTGGATGGAAACAAACATGTCTACATGATGTCTGCTGAAATCTAGGTTGGGGAAGAATTTTGTTTCAGTGTTTAGAAGATATTTATTCCAAATTACACATTTTACCAAGCTTAATGATTTCAGGAGTTAACTAAATAACACAGTTTGCATAAATTCCTATTGGTTGTGCTTTGAGGAGTTTTAAAACACAGAGATAAGCTTTACTTCGACTCTGACTATGAATTCTAGTGCATAAAAAGAGAAGTTATAAGAACCTCACCTTCCTCTTGAAATTTGTCTTCTGAACCAAGGTTAGTGGAGATGTGGCATCTACTAAAAGACTTTGTCAAACAACTTCAGGCAAGGCACAAATTTAAGAACAAACCTTTTGAGAACAACAAAAAAGAAAAACAAAATGCATTTATCAAGTATCTGTAAAGCAAAAACGAGCTGTATGTGATGTGTATAGAGGAGCTGCAGTCAATCAAGAGCTATGTAAAAGCACAAAACAATATGCAACAACAAAAACACGTGGAAAAAGCCTAAAGAAGAGAAACTCATGAAGGATGGCGTCATTACACACAAACCTTTCTTGTATTTTTTAGAATGACTGAAGATGGTGAATCTATTGATTTTTATTGCTTAATCTTAAAATATGTCTATCAAAAACAACCAATTATCTGATAGGGGTGTCATCACAGGAATGTTATTAGGGACATTTTGGACCAATCAATACAACTGTGAGTTAAAATATATATAGATTTTTACCATTACTCTCCCAATAAAATGTAAAAAAAAAAAAAAACAACCCACCAACAACAAAAAATCAAGTTTCCAAAACCCTCAGACTGTTTTAATCCTGTTAATCTAAAACAGTGTTTTTATCCAGAAAGATAAACTGTATCACATATAAGATCACAACAGGAGACAAATATTTTAAGTTATAACTTGTGCTGATCAAATACCTGATAATTACCACAACACTGCAAAAACACAAATATTACCAATTATTTTTGATCTAGTTTCTAGTGCAAATATCTTAGTAAACTTGAAAAAAGACATAACTAACCTAAAAGTAACTTTTTAGTAAGGTATATAAGCTTGTTTTAAGTAATTAATTCCTTAATATTGATTTAAAAATGCAGATAAATTAACTTCTAACATGGGAAAATGTCTTGTTATAAGTGAAATAATCTGCCAATGGAACAAGAACTTTTTTTTTAATCAATATTAAGAAATTACTTACTTAAAATAAGTCTCTATATCTTACTAAAAAGTTACTTGTTAATTGGCTTTGTCTTATTTCAAGTCTACTAAGGTATTTGCACTAGAAACAAGACCAAAAATACTTGGTAAGATTTGGTGGGTTTGCAGTGAACAGTGTTAGAACAGAAGTGTAAAGCTGTCAGGGGGCAGTTTTAGATGGGACTCGCACTCCAAGGGCTCAAGCAGTTTAATTATCTCACCCTGCCACCATATTCTGCAGGCGTCTGCTAATGACCCATTCATTAAAACTAATGTATTCAAGCAGAAAACCACTTGCCACCTCTCCAGGAACAGAACTGCTTTCTGCTGAGACATTTCCCTTCTTCAGCTTAGCATATTTAAATGAAGAGCCATTAGAGGTCTTGGACTAGGTCAGAGGACAGGATAATGGCTCATTTAATCAGATGGTTTTGAACTACAAACATCTTGAAACATGCATCATATTATGTTCTTAGAACTCTTATCCTGCTACTTTCCATTTATGCATTGTTTGAAGTTATTGCTCCCCTTAGCTTTTTGTTATCTGTTTTTTCCTTCTAGGATCATGTTTATCTGATTATCTACAGAATATCTCGTTCCTGAATGAAGCCACTGAGTGGAACTATTGATCCCATCACCACTGTGTTCTCCCTTCATTTAACTTCCCTGTAGAAAGTATTCCTGGCCCTGCTTCATTATTTAACAGTGTCGAAAACCAGCTCCCAATAAAACAACTTATCCCCGCTGAGCGTCACGGCTTTCTCTAAGCCCTACGAGTGACTTCAAAAGTCATCGCGCATAAAACCCACTGAGGAAGAAGTTGCTTAAAACAGTGTGCAGCAAGCGACAACATGTGGTCAAGGATTCACATGGTGCAGGAGTAGTTTTTAGCTCAGTGGGGTCTATTCTTGGAGCTCTTTCATGTTATCTGCTGCTGCGGGGGAGCTGTGTGCAAGGGTCTACATTCTCACACAGACACCTGGTGTGGAGGTTCAAATGCAACTGTGTTCAAGTCCCAACCTCTGCGCCAGTGGTTCAGGAGTCCTCTTTCAACTTCCTGTGCAGCTATCATAACAAGCACATCGATGCAGGGGGATAATACTAACACGGTAAATCATAGATAGATGGATGGACGGGCCAAGAATCACCACTTTGTTGTCATCTCCACTCTGGGACTCTGTTTGGCCGCCTGAGTCAGCAGGCTGCAGCACATTACATTGGACGTGGCATGAGAAGCGTAACACATACTTACCCTCGTGAAGATGCCGTCACATGCGTCACGGACCAGGGGGAAGAAAAGAAAAGAAAAAACTCGATGCATGCGGTCGCCAGCTCTTCCGTCCCCTTCGATCAGCTGCAGAAACTCAGCGCTCCGTTATCACGCAGCTGGCACACATACGGGCTGCAGGGGGGGCGGCAGGGGGGGCGAGTTCCGACTGGCCCAGATTCAGACAAAAATAATAAAAAGAAAAAGAGAGAGAGAGAGAGACAAAAAGCACGGGGATTATATTTATTGTAACCAAGCCGAGCAGGTGGTGGTGAAATAACGTCACAAGGTTATTCTCTCTCTCTCTCTCTCTCTCTCCCTCTTTGCTTCCAAAGAAAGTCACTCTGTTCAGTCTGAAATCCCAATCCGGTTAAAAGGGAAACACTGGCCACTCTTTCGAGCATTGATTTCATTGATCAGCTGTCAAGAACTAAAGCACTCAGAGAGAGGGCCCAATCTGTCCCCAATAAAACACACCAGAGAGGCAGCTGACGTTGACGCGCAAAACTCTTGAACAGCAGCTTTTCTGCTCAATTTAAGATAAGGGGATGACGTCAGAGTGGGTAGCGGGCACAACTGCAGTGCGATTAAAAAAAATAATAATAACGAGGAGTGTCTTTTATGTTGGTCTTTCAAACGTGTGTTGCGCTAAATCTGTGGTAACAGTTGAATCTCATCACATTGACAGAATGAGGGCTGATAAATTTAACAGTTTTTGCTCTCCCTAAAGTGCTCAGAGACCTAAAGTCAAGCAGAAATAGCGTTCCTCTTATCTAATGACATGCATAAGAGAATGTTGTCAGTTTTGTTGTCCCTGTAAATGTAACAGATCAGGTGTCTTTACTCTGGAAACCTGACACACATGTTCATTAATTCATTGAAAAGGCCTGGAGATGTGCCAATATGATGAGTCCAATACTGAACATTTTGGTTAAAAAAAAAAAGTTTTAAAAAAGCTATGCATGGAGCAAGGGGAAGCACGGTGGTGGCAGCATCATGCTGTGGGGATATTTTCTTCAGTCGGGGCATGGAAGATGGATGGAGATGTCCTGTTAGAAGCATCAGCACTACAACAACCGTAAACAGTCAACCGGAACACCAGTGGTTATGGATCAAAGCACACGCATGTGTTAGAATGGCCTAGTTAAAGGTCTGGACTAAAATCCAATGGAGAATCTGCGGCAAGACTTGATGATTGATCTTCAGATATGCTCTCTATCCAATCTGACCGAGCTTGAGCAAAAGTGGAATGGGCTAAAATTGCTGTGCCTCCAGATGTGTAAAGGTTGGTGGAGACATTTCCCAGAAGGAGGTTCAGAGTTCAGGGTTCGGGGTCGGAGGTTAATGCAAATGTTCGTCACAATGTTTTGATTTTACATTTCATGTGACTTTTGTACCACATTAAAAGCACTGTTAGATACGTTGAGGTTTGTGGGTGTAGCGTGTCAAATTACTACTGCAAAGCACTGTGAGCGCTAATGTTTTTTATGGCCAATAATTATATAAAGCATTTGATGTTTGACATTTTTTATTGGATTTTCTCACATAAATCCATAGAAAAATAGAGATTTCACAGAAAATACTTTGAGGTTGTTCATTGGGGCTCTCGGTTGTCTATATTTTGCGACCTTGCAGCTCTCTCTACGTGTTGTCAGATCTGTACCACTGTTCAATAACACTTTGCGTTTAATAGCCTTGCACCATAATGGGTTCAGCGTGTGATTTATGCATGACTGGATCTGCGGCAGGAGTCAACTAATCAAAGTTTTTTAACAAAACAAACTGCTTTCAAGTCGACACGTTGGATTATATTGATCAGATTTGTGAGGGTGGGAAACAAAAGCAGAACTTTCCATCCCTTTTTACACACCAGTGCCTCCCTCATTGAAACAGATGTGTGAAACCAGTAGCATTTACGGTTGCTCAACTCTGCCGTGTGTTTGTCTCCTGCGTCCACCAGATGTTTGTAGTCCTCCTCCACAAGTAAAAAAAAAAAAAAAAAAAAAAAACCTTGAGAAAGATCCTGATAGGAAGCAGAACCTCGTCTCTCGCCATCCACATCAGCATTCCACCTCGAATGCCCCGGACTCCCCCGGTCCGGTCCAGAGACAGCGCCGGGTGGGTTGGTGAATACCTCAGCGACCCAGTTATGCAACCGGAGGGATTGTGGGATTCCTGAAGTCGGCCGACTTCCAGCTGCATTCCCCAGTGCCAGTGGGTGCAAAGTGTCACTTTTCACACGTCCTACACACACGGACGCACAAAGAAAAGCTGCCAACCCAAATCTGTCCCCCACTTCTGACACACAGTCTGACCCACATAAAGAAAATCCCTACTTGAACCAACTTTCACATAGTTTAAATCACAGCAGATTAACCTCTTGACCCGTTTTTGTCCAGAAAGGTAGAGAATTTGTCAAACAGGCGCGATGAAGGTACAAATAACGTCCCATACAGAGGAGCATGATGTGACTGAACCAGATGTAAACAAATCATCTGATTAGGTCTGAGTGACTCCTCTGTATAACGAAGTACCATGTGAGAAACTGTTCCCCAGAAATAAGGCTGGCTTCCTGGTGATCTTGGGTCTACGGGGGAGCTTGTGTAACCAGATTAGGCCTGAGGGTCATAGAGGGCCAGCCGGCTTTTAAGCTGCCTTTTTGAAAAATCTGTCCGGCCTGAAGCAGGACAGATTTGTGTTTGCCAAACACTCAAGTTCCTCATTCAAATGTTTGGGATGCTGAAACCACCTGGAAGCAACCCAAGTTGTTTCCATGACCAAAATCACAAACGGGTCTTCAAGATCTGATTACTGCTGAGGTGTAAGGGAAAAATGTATTAGCAGTAAACATAAGACATATATAATCAAAAATAAGTGACTGAAACTCAGATAGTGTGATTGCAGCTTCAGTAATGAATTATTTGAGCCACTATAAGTTTCATAAGAACATGTAAAAGAAAATTTGTTAACTACAAGCAGCAACTTTTATTAAAAGCAAATCTCAAATTGTCAATATTAGAATATAACACTTGTTCTGACGGATCCAAAAACAGATAAATGCCTACAACGCCCCCTAGTGGTTGTGTTCACACATCAGCAATTGAGAACAAACAAGACTTTAACTTTTGAATGTCGCCAATATTTTGAAGCATTGACATGTATTTGCCTACTCTAGTTGACTTTATTTTGTAAAATGATGCAAAGTAAATATATATATATTTTTTAAAAAGGCACCGTACCTTTTTCTAAGACAGAGGAACAAACATATTTAACTGAGAAAGCTAACCAAAGTATTTTCTTTTTTAAAATAAATGATACAAAAACTTAAATACAACTCACAGTATTTATAGCAAACAGTCACTTTATGCAGTCATGGATTAAGTGCCAGAACAATTTTGGCTCCACGCAATAGATTATAAATGTTGTTCTCCATCAGTTACAAACAGTGCCAGTTACATTTGTGTTGGTAGAAACACAAATGTCCTGAACTGTCTTACACTAAAGACTGAGCATGAAACCCAACCACAGTTACTGTTTTAGTGTAATGTAGAAAACATGCAACATTAGTTACACACAGAAAATGTACATTTTAACACTATTTGCGGCTTATGATGGTATAAAAATATAATAAATTAGCTCTTTGCTTGCTTATATTCTGAATTGTTCAATAGACTGAGAGACTGCTATGATTTTTCCTTCTCCATGTATGGGAAGCACTGTGCTGCCATGACGCTGTGACATAATTCAGGGTAACAGCTGACAGAATGTTCTTAGGGGTTGTAGCCACACTGAGCTGTCGTCTTGCATGTTAATACACAATTTGATCACTATGTTGTTTTATGCAACCGCTGCACATTATCAGTTCAGCCTTACTGCTATTTTAAGTTGATTTTAAAATACTTGAACTTGAAACTTGAAATAGAAATGAAGTTGATTAACCTGGTTACAAAAGGGTAACCAAGATCCTTTTGGTTACCCAAAAGGGGTTACCCTTGGTAACCGTTTGTTACCAAAGTTAACAAAAGGTTGTGTTTAGTGTTTGTTTTCACAACGGTGTTTTTTTTGTGTGTGTGTGTGTTTTTAGTTACCCTTAGGTCAGGTGTGAAAATGAACCATACCGATGGGTAAAGGTGTGAAAACTAACCAACCAAACTTAGATTCTTCAGTCAAATATGTGTGTGGAATCCATTATAAAGATTACTAAGAAGGTAATTTAAGAGTCTCTTGAATTTTTAGAATTGTGTTTAAGCACAAGATGGGTTTAGTTGTCTTTCTGTCCTGTTGTCCTTCATGAATCCTCCTGGATCATCGTTTTTTTGGCTCGGATTTTGCCCTTCATTGTTCCCCTTTGGCCGACAAAGGAAAATGGCAGAACTTAAAACGTTTAACAAAACGACTTCAGTTTTTTTCTTTTTTTTTCTTTCTTTCTACCAAAAACTGGATAAGTCTTCAGTCTGGTTCTTTGGCCTCATCTAGCTATTGTTTTCTTTTTTTTATGGACAATTTTGTTTAGAGACTTCATAATTAATTTTGTTTTATTTATTTTAGATATGTAAAATGGCTTTCAATTTCAGTGCTAAATGTTAGAATTTAATGTATATTGATTTTTGAGAATGTTTTCTTGCATCATTTTAGCGTCGCCATGGTTATGGCATTTATTATGAAAAGGCTTAGACGAGTTTATTGTGATCTGTATTTCTGCTGCCGTTTGTCATTTGCTGTTTCTACTACATTATTTATTTCAACTGTTTTTATTTTCTCAGTTACTTTTCTCTCCACAGAAGCTACACCTGGTCTGGTGTTCTGACTACCTGTGGTTGCTTCCTGGAAAAGGGCATTGGCTGACATGATGCTGCCATCACCTAACCGTTCTCCCTCTGCTTTTCATTTCTACGAACATGGAAAATTCTCCTGATCAGTTGTGTCTCTGCTCTGTCTTCTCTCACCTCCAGTGGGTCATGGGATCATCAGACGGCTGCTGGTACTGAGCCCGGTTCTGGTTCTGCTGTTGGTTTGCTCCTGTTAGAGGGGAGTTCTTCTTCTTCACTGTCACAACGTGCATGCTCTGTACGAGGGACTGCTGTAAAGACAACCACTCAACACAAGCTGAAGCTGCACCAGAGTACATCTACTCTGCAAAAGTGCTTGTTGGAGTAAAAAAAAAAAAACTCAAACAAACAAAAACAAACCTCAACATTCAGGGACAATTAAAAACTGTTTATTTTTGGTATTCCTCAAAATCGTACCAGAAAACAGGACATAACAGAAGTAAAAAGACAACACAGGAAACCAAAAATCAAACTGCTGAATGTTAAAGTCGCTAAATACAACAAACCTTAACTTTAGAAAAAACTTTAACCTTAATTTATATATATTAAAAAAAATCAGCAAATATAAATATCTTTATAACTGTAAAAAAAAAAAAAAAAACTTAAATTGTGACCAAGTTGCTCCTTCTATAAAGTCATTCTCTTCATAAATCACGCGCCCTTCACTTTTTCTGAGTGTGGGTGCCCAGGTGGGATTTGAGGTGGCCGCTCTGCAGGAAGCCCCTCCCACAGACGTCACACCTGTACGGTCTCTCTCCCGTGTGGCTCCTCATGTGCTTCTTCAGGTGGCCGCTGTGGGTGAAGCTCTTGCAGCACAGCGAGCAGCGGAAGGGCTTCTCGCCCGTGTGGATCCTCATGTGGATCTTCAGGTCCCCCTTGCGTCGGCACTCTTTGCCGCAGACGTGGCAGCGGTGCAGCTTCAGCCCCGCGTGGCCTGCCATGTGCTCCTTCAGCGAGGTCGTGCTCCTGAACAGCTTTCCGCACAGGGGGCAGCACTTGGAGTTCTCGTGGGACCTGCGGTGCACGTCGAGGCTCTCGGCGGACTCGAAGGTCCCGCCGCACACGGCGCACAGAACGCCGACATCCCTGGAGTGGGCTTGGAAGGCGTGGTTCATCAGGAGGTGGCTGGAGGGGAAGGAGTCGCCGCACAAAGAGCACCGGTAGTCGGCTCCGGGTGAGACGAAGCTAGACTGGCCCTGTTCCGTTAGGTCAGGTGGAAAAATGGCCGCAGCGTCATCTTGTGGAGGAGGTTTGACATCTGCCGACTTCACTTCCTGAGACTCCTGAAACTCGTCAGGTTCGGAGTTTTGAGTCCAACGATGCCTGGGTGGTTTTGCATCTTCCTGCTGAAGCTCCTCCCCGACAGAAGCTTGAGGAAGATTTAAGGCATCTTCATCGACACCTGGCTGGTGTTGCTCCTCCTGATCAGCAGCCCAGAGCTCGTCGTGGTCTTCCTCTTTAATATGGTGAAGCTCCGGAATCCACTGGGTTCCCTCACGGAGCCGGGAGTCGCAAGGAGTTTGGTCTTTGTTCTGAGGAAAGTCTGAAAGAGAAAAGGAACCTTTTAGTTTCAAGTCTTCAATTTACAATCAACGCAATCGTACTTCTTGAAAATATCAACCAGAAAACAAGGAATGTAGCAGCATATTCATATCCGCTGACGCGTTTGTTCATTTCCTGGTAAGACTTTATAAATGTAAGTAATAACCTTCACAATAAACATATGACAGCTATTTTTACACTGGTGCACATCCATGGACAGGTAAATGAATGGACTGATGGTGGTTTATAGGGAATCTCTGGCTCAATAGGGTTGAGAAGTTGTCTTTCAATCAAACTTTTGGGTTTGATTCATCTTGCCACATGTTGTTATCCTGAGCAATGCATTTCTCACCAGGTTGCCAACTGATCTGGGCGGCTAAATGGATGTGTAAAACCTTTAAGCAATGGACTCGAGCCTGGAATTACAACCTAAGGTCCCAGGTAAGATTGAAACCATCAGGATCTGTGATCCATCGGCTCTAAAATACTTTCTCCCTGTGTCATTCCATTGTGTCACATATAACTTAACATACAGACACTTACATGAGGATGAAAATATTTATATATTTCTTATTTAAAACTAAACACATTAGAAAATAACTCTAAAATCTCATCACTTATTTCCACAGCTACACAGAGAGACATGCATCTCCTGCTAAGATATGGTATAAATGTCCTGGATAATGATAAATATAATATTTTAAACATTAGGAGTTAAAGAGACAGTGTTCTACTACTTGTTTGGTTTTATAAATGGACTGAAGGGCTGGAATGATATCAGTAAAAGCCCAGAATCGTGCAATAAGCAACATTTTGATGCAGAAGCTGAAAGTAGTGATACCAGGAGAACCGTGCTGGTTCTGTCGCTTGCACGGATCTGGACAGTGGTGCTGTTCGTGTTTTGGACCCAGTCCGCCCCGTGGGGTCAGCAGCGGTGAACACACCTGTCCTCTGACTCTGCAGCTCCAGCAGCAGAGCTTGCAGCCGATCGATCTCCTGCTTGGAGTTGGTCGCTTCTTCTTCGTATTTGGCGATCGCTCCTTCGAAAACCTCCAGGATTTCTCCGAGCACCGCCGTGAGCCGCTCGTTCACGAAGGCCCTGAGCAGCAGCGGAGACATTTTCATAAAGGTGTTTGTTAAATAAATTAAAAAAAATAACCCAAATGACCCCGTGTGGAGGTTAATATTGAAGCTGCTAGGGAGGGGAGGAAGGGGTCTTTTCTTCGTTGATGTTTGACCCGAGCGGTTTGCACCTACAGCGTGTCGCTATCGCCCTCTACTGGATAAAATAGAAATTGACACCGTCATTGGTTATAGCTCACCTGTTTTCATTTTCAGCCCAAATATCTCAACAAATTACTAATTTAATGGCATATCATCAGATGTTTATCGATTTATCTATTTTGCATTCATGCGAATTCTATATTTTTTAATTTCTATATTAAAAAATATAGAATTTGATACTGATATCAGCATCAAAGTACTGATATCCCCTGAACTTTTTCCTCATTTTGTAACATTACAAATAGAAACCTCAATGTATTTATCAAGTTTTTTTTATAGACTTATAGAAAGTAGTGCATAGGTGTGGAATTGACTGTAAAATTAAATATGAGTTTATTTTTATAACTAACATTTTAAAAGTGTGGAATACGCTCGTAGAAACCACGCTTGCTTTAATAACAACTCCAATCTCTATACCAGCTTTGCACTTCTAAAATGGTCTACAATTCACAAAAAAATAGCTAAACAGTTAAATTAAAGGGAGATTCTATAACCAGAAAATTTAACAACTCAAAGCATCCGGCTACAGCTGCACAGAAATGGTTTGAAGACATTTTGACATTCTGTTTGCCCTGTCGAAGCCCAGACCTCAATCTGATATAGAAATTGTGACAGGACTTGAACTTTTCCCAGCCGATCTCCTGCAGCAGGACAGCTTGAGCAGTTTTGTAAGGACACTTGTAGTAAAACTGCAGCATCCAGATGTACAACCTTGACTGAGGCCTATCCACACACACTCCAAAGATGCATCTCCGAAATACCGATTGGAAGGGAGTGAATATTTATGCAAACACATCTTTTATGTTAGTTTTATAATTATCATTATTTTGTAAAAAAAAAAAAAAAAGAAAAAAAGAAAAGAAAAAAACAGTTTTTGCTCTTACAGTAAAGTAGTTTTTCTGGTCAAAAATAATTTTTCTTAACCCCAAATAATTTATAAAAGCAATGAATAGAGTTTAAGATCTGAGGGGTGGAATACGTTTTATAGACAAAAGCAGATAATTGTACATGATCGCTTGCATGATGTACAAAAGCATTTGCAACTTGCTGAAAGGAATGAGAGATTGATTTCTGGATGTGCAAAAGTGACATTGTGATTTGCAGACTGAACAAGTAACTTTCAGAATTCCAGTTCTATTCTGAGAAAAACCCCAAAGTGAGGAAAAAAAAGTAAAACCATTTATTACTTTAATCCCAGTTCACTGCTTTGTTACTTTGTGTCGGTCTGTCACATAAAATAAAGATATATATTAAAAAAAATCAAAGCAGAAAATGAAACCCTGGTGTTCAAAAGAGAAACAATTCTCACACTCTGGTTTCCTTTGTTGCAAACCATTTGGTGGGAACGCAAACCAGCACAGGATCCCTGGAGTCTGAATGTTCTGACACGGGCACATCCTTCTGACTCCCTTCACTCAGTGAGGTCACAGTGGAAATGTGACGTTAGTTTGCTAATGCAGAGCCAAGTCGTGACCCCACTGCTCACCGCTTCCTCTCATCTCCCCAGCAGACCATCTGTCCCACGCTGAGCTAAAGGAGATGAGAGGACAGGCGTGATGTGATCCGTACAGCGTGATCTCCATCTGTAGCAGGAAACAAAAGACAGACAGACAGACAGACAGACAGACAGACAGACAGACAGACAGACAGATAGACAGATAGACAGATAGATAGATAGATAGATAGATAGATAGATAGATAGATAGATAGATAGATAGATAGATAGATAGATAGATAGATATTAAAATGTTCTGCATCATTAAAATTGATGTTAAATATATATACCTTTTATATCCACTAGAGGGAGACAGATTGCCAGACTGGCAGGAAAAAACCAGAGCAGAAAAACCTTCCAAAGAAAAACTTCTGCTAAGTTATTTTAACTAAATTTATTAAGGTTGTTCAGATCTAAACACCAGTATGGAAACTTATTTAACTGTGTTACTGCAAGGACAGAGACAACATTCTTAAATGTGATCGGTGGAAAACGACCTGGAGTCACAGTGCAGTAAATCCAGGTTTACTGCACTGTGACTCCAGGTTTACTGCAGCAGCTCCTTTACCTATCGAGTCTCCATGTCTCTGCTGTGGAGTGGG
The DNA here is from genome assembly GCA_903066825.1 of Alfaro cultratus. Lineage (NCBI taxonomy): Eukaryota > Metazoa > Chordata > Actinopteri > Cyprinodontiformes > Poeciliidae > Alfaro > Alfaro cultratus. Next base: position 122,308 of record CAEFZX010016279.1, on the reverse strand, counting down.
AGTCTTAACATGACCAATCTTCTACCTTCTCTGCCCTCCATCTTGTTTTGTTCTTCTTCTTCTTCTCCTCCTGTCATTTCCTTTGTAGCTAAATAAAGGCAACCGTGTCATTGTTTTATATTTATTACATTGTGTGGCTTTTAATAGAACTCAACAATTGTGAACTTCTTTCACTTTTTTATGTACGGTTTTCACATCTAGTTCTGTTTTGTCTGCTGGTTGTTTGTTGAGATTAACATTCACGTGGGACAACAAAACCCTCCATACTCAATTTGTTTATCTGAACCTATTTTAATTCACATAAACAGAATAAACAGGAAGGTTTGGAATGAATCATTAAATTACATACTAACTTTATGTGAGAATTAGAAATATTCGCACATAACCAACAGAGAGTGATAAATTGTTGCAAATATTACAAAGAAACACAAAAGAAAACAAAGACTTTGTGATCAATTGTGAATATTGAGAATGGGTTTAAACTTATATCCTAAAAAATCTTACTAACACATATGATTAATCATACACGAAAGACTTTAATTACAGTGTTTGTTCCTCCCTTTGTGTTTTAATTTTAACTGAGGGGTCACAGATGCTGCTTCTCCCTGTGCCTGAACACACAAGTGGAAGTGTCACCTGAAATTGAAGAAGAGCAGTAGAGGTGTGTTTTTTTTTTATTTTTTATTTAAGACAAGCAGCTTCTTGGTTGCTTGTCTTGGTTGTCTAAATAAACACCCAAAGGTGATTTTATTAGCTCTCAGTTTCTATTTCAGGATTTTACATTTTGGAATTCGAGCGGTCGCGCATGCGCAGAGAGCGTCCTCACGTCGCTGCGGGGGGAGAGCTGCTCGCTCTCGCTTCTCTGTCTTTGGGGCGACAGAAGCAGCAGGCAGCTGCTCGGTGCAACACAGTCTCTCGGCAGGGGGGGGAGAAACCCAGCAGAAATGTCTCAAAGTGGGAGTGAGGAAACCGCCAAGGCCTCGGACGGCAACAGCAGCCAGCGGACACTACCGAGACCGCCCGTTGGCAACCGAGTGACTGTGGTGCTCGGGGCTCAGTGGGGAGACGAGGGGAAAGGGAAAGTTGTGGATCTCCTGGCTCAAGACGCGGACATGGTGTGCAGATGTCAGGTAGGTGAGAACCTCGGGCTACACAGCGCCAGCTGTTACCGGGTAAATGCCCCCCACAGGTAACCGTTGGTCGCTAGCTAAACGGCGCTTCTTTCCCGTCACGTCGGAGTCACGCTGCTCTCATGTCACCTCGTTTAATTAGGGGAAGCCAAGCGGAAATAAAACCCCCTCTTTGACAGCTTCCGACTTCCAGTGTGGGAGTTTCTGACAGTTTCTCCCGCTCAGTGATGAGAGGAGTAACGCTTCACATTTATACGTCAGGTGTTTTCTTAGAGTTAGCATTAAGCTAAGCACTGTGAGAGTCAGAACGATATGTTGACATATTTTCTCCAGTTTTGCAGAAATGTCTTGAATGCAGCGTTGGTTTTAACAGGCTAAGCAATATCAGACGGTATTGCTCTGTATTTGCTAAAGTCACCTTGAATTCTTGCTAGCTGCTGAGCTCTTTAAATACCTGTAATGTAGATGTATTATAGTTAATGATAGTTATTGGTAAATATAGCAGCCACAAGGTTCATCTCTTCACAGTCTGTTTCATGTTTTAGCTACAATGAACACTTAGTTGTTTAGTTAACTAAAGGACTGTTTTTGTTTCCAGAGCAACACCTTCTTCTGAGACTCCCAATACCATTAGGATTATAGTGGATTATTATTACACATGACTTCTATTCAAAAGTCTTTACTGTTTTAGAAATAGAAATATCTTTTGCTAAGAAATATAACCCTGACATTTTTAAATATCATAGAAGAAGTAATTCTAGAAGTTATGGAGTTAAATGAATAGTTCCACTTTCTGTTTGCAACAGCTTTTCAGTGCCAAAAAAAGTTTCAAACCTGAATAGTATGTCAAGCTAACATTATCAGCCTTAGGTGAAAACAACTAAACGTATGATTTAAGATCAACAAGGGTATTGTGTAATGCATGTTTTAAAAGTGGCAGACAGGCCAGTGTGAGCCGGTATGAATAATGATGCAAAAATAAGGTTCAGAGTGGTGAACCAGTGACTATAGAAAATATTGTTACGCATCGTTTTCTGATGGCTTCTTTTCGTTTGCAATAAGTTCTTCAAGCCATTGCTGCCTTATCAGCAGTAACAGATAATGTGCAAGTTATTCACACACACACACACACACAGACACACACACACACACACACACACACACACACACACACACACACACACATTGACACGAACAAACTATGAGAATGAAAGAGCAGTCTGGACATACACAATGCCCACATGCTGTATGAACCCCAACTCGTTACGGTAAAACTGCTCCTGATGTCCAACTTTATCTGCTCATCCTGATGATTTTCCACTGAAGTGCCTGATTTCAGGCACTTCAAAATGGAAAATGATTTCCATTTTGTTTGACATTATAAACACTCAAAAATGATCTCATATGATTCAGTAATAGCAAATTTGAGTCGTATTGTTTTGGACTGACGGGAAATGGCTGCAGCTCAAATTAAGCCAACTCTTTACCAACTTGTGTATTAAGTGTTCATACATGTCTCTAACTCGGAGCCAGATTTTGTCAAATAAATTTGCATCCGATCTGGCTTCTCCATGCAAATCAGGTGAGACCCTAACATACTACGAGTTTTTACTTTGGACTGTTTCGACTCCCAGCTCTCCACCGATGATTGGGATGATTGTATTCTTTGATCTTCGGAAAAAAAGACTAGATTTGATTGTTGGTGAAAACAACAGAGGTGGGATGAGGTAAAATGTATAAAAAAGCTATTTTCTGTTAGTGGCATTGAGCCAAATATTTAATCAGAGGAGAAGCCTGCAGTCTGGCTGTCCTGTTGTATTCAGACCACTTGTAATGTCCTGTATTGATCTATTTTCCAGGTCATAAAAAAGCAACATATATTCTTGTCTAGCCAATCTGAGAATGTAGAGATTTCTTTGGAGCATCTGAATCTCTCAGCTAAAATGCTCTCTTTATTAGTTTTGGTTTATTGGCTTTTACTTATCTCCTATTTATAAAATCTTGTTCCAAGTCACTCAGCCTAAGCATTTAATATTATTAACAAAGATTGTTCTATAGCCAAAATTTTAAGCTTCACACAATCTTCCTCAGCCTGCTGGGGATAACAGTGGTGTTTATCTTTGGAGTGCTCCTCATATCTGCGTGTTCAGAGAGCTATTAGTTTACTCTGTTGATAACAAGTTGACATAACAAGTTCTCCTTCTAAGTTCCTTTCCACAGACGGTCTTGCCAAGAATGTAGCTGGACATAAAACAAAAAAACAGGTATTGGCTTCCTGCGCCGCTTCCTTTCCATGCCTTGTTGGATGTGTATGTTTAATATGGGGGGAGATTCACTGACACGTGAGTACGCTGTGGTGAGCTGAAAGAGATAGTGTCGATCTTTTTATAAAATCGGCTCTGCAAGCAGTTTTTTTTCTTGGTGTTTGTTACAGTATAGGCCTCTGAGAGTAAGGACGGCATGTAGAAGAGAGAAAATACGTGAGAATGTTTGTAGGACAAACAATTATGTTTTATTTCAGAAAATATAATTGTTTAGTACATCGAGTTCCTTAGCTGCTCACGCCCTCATTTCGTCTGCACACTAAGGATCAGATTTTTGGGTGTTGGTAAGACAAACGAAGCACATTAATGCGTCTTGTTGCCTTGGAGTCTGGTGTTTGATTGTGAAAACACTAAGGTGACTCTCTGAGAGAACTGGGTGTGAAGCAGGAACTGTTGCTCAGTTGACCCTTGACGTTGAGTAAACAGATGCTGACGTTCTCCATAGGTCGAACCTGAAATACGTACGCGTCCTCCAAAGCACAACTAAGGTATTTTCTTATTATGGCTGTTAATTAACCTGTGTTATCAAGATATTTAATCAATTTCGATTCTCCACCATCTAAGAGGTCAAAAGTATTTTGGCTAACCTCACAAATAAAACTACAGTGTCCTATTGTGACATTCCTAATTTCTTCTTATAGCTGCTTCCATGTTTTCCAGACTATAAGTCATACTTTCTCCTATAATTTGGCGGGTCTTGCGACTTGTATTCAGGTACGACTTGTATATGTTTTTTTTCCTCTTCATGTTAAATATTTATTCATACTGGATTAAGGATTAAACATTACCATCTGCAGCCATGAAGAAAGCTAATAGCAGGCTAAAAGCTAGACACCCAGAACTGGAGGAAGAAGTCCACTGTGGGTAAATAAAGAACGTGCTTCTGATGTTCTGACTATCTGTGCTACCTCATTGGTTTTCCTACCGTAGCACATCTAGATAGCTATAGCTATCTATCGGTGCCACCTGGCTTTGGAGACTGCTGATGACTTGCCCAACATATTTGAGTTAATTGGAGGCTCACCTTTGGAAAGTATTTCAAGGTCACACTTGGAACACACTGCTCTCTTGTTTGACACGCCCAGGAAGAAGACAGGTTGTGTGTTCTAAAGACGGACGTATTTTGGCCCAAAATGTGTAGATTGACCCCAAAATTTAGCAAAAGAGCTTGTGAAGATGTTGGCTGAATATGGTGACATTGAAATGTGTCCTGTACCGACATGGATTGAAAAGCCTCTCAGTAAGGAGGAAGTAATTTCTCCAAAAGAAACACATAAATGAGAGATTGCAGTTTGCAAACGCACACATGGACAAAGACCTTCATTTTTGGAGACATGTCCTATGTCTGATGAAGCTGTTTGACCGTAACGACGGGATGCTGTAGTGTGGGGAAGTTTTGCTGCAGGAGGAACTGGTGCACTTCATTAAATAGGTAGAATCATGAGGAAAGCACTTTATGTGGAAATATTGAAGCACCCAGGAAGATGAAGCCTTTTTTCATTATTGTTTTATTCTGCGTATGTACATCTGCTTTCAACAGTACATGCCTCACTTTTAAAATTCTTGTAAAAAGAAATTGGGAAACCATGCCACTTTTTTCCTCCATGATGCATTCGTCCACTTTGTTTTACTGTTACGTAAAAAACCCTTGCAGACTACCTCGAAGTTTGTGGTTGTAATATTGCACAATGCAACAAAGAGACATGAATACTTGAATACTTCCGCAAAGACCAGCATACATTACAAATACATGTGTGATCATAACGCATTAGAAGTTCTTGTTCTGTTTTTTACTTTGACACATGGACGGAGACCTTCATTTGTTGAGCGTATTTTTTGCTTCACCCAGCTTCAGTCTCAGATGTGAAAGAATCCTTTCAAGAAACTATTCTTTCACAACCGAAAGAATCCTTTCACAAGAATCCTTTGAAGAAGAATTCTTTTCAACTGAAAATATTTTTTTCAGTTGTGAAAGAATTGTTGTAAAAAAAAAAAAAACACAACTGAAAGAATTTGGTAACACTTTGTGTGAAAGGTGTGTGCATAAGAATGACATGACACTGTCATAAGCATAACATTTGTTATGAACATGAAAGAGTCTTTATGAATGTTTGACTGTTGTCATGAAGTGTCATTCAATAAGTAATGACACTTTTAATTCAAAATTGTACTAAAATTTCCATTAAAAGTACATTGAAAGTGTAAACTTTGCACTAAAAGTGTCATTAATTACTGAACAACATTTCATGACAACAGTCATAGACATTCACGAAGACTCCTTCATGTTCATAAAAAGTGTTATGTCATATTTATGACAGTATTATGACAGTCTCAAACACACCCCTTCAAGTAAAGTGTTACCAAGAAAGCATTCTTTCATTAAAGAAAGAAAGACATTTTACATTGTCTTTATCAGAGTGATAGGGTGACATTAAACGTCCACAATGTGACTGAATTTATCAAGGAGCAGAAGTTAGGGAGTGTAAGATCAGATCATTTTAAAGCAAATGAGAATAGTTTCAAATTGAGCTTTACCACACTTATCTTCTAGCAAACAGTTCAAGTCCTTGTCTGATGGATGTAGGTATATAAGATAAAATCAGAAAGATTGTCCATTGAATAGGACAAACAGGGAGAATAAACTTTTACACCTTAAACAGACGGTTTCAGTCCCTCAAGTTTTCGAAGATTGGGAGGATAACTTGAAGAAATATATCAGATGTTGCACATTAACCAGGTTGGTTATGGTTTGTTGAGAAACCCAGAAAGAGCCGTAATGCCACACAACACCCAACTTTAGCAATAGGAAAAATGCTGAAAGTTTGTTCATGTTTTGAGGAACCAGAGCGATCTTATACCCATACCTCAGTGAATTTTTGTAATTGATCTGGTGTTTCTATGTTTTTAAATATAGAAAAAAGCATAGTTTGAAATACAAACTTTCAAAATTTGTATTTTGAAAGTTTTATGTGGCAATTGACCTCTATTGGCTAAAATGTCTGGGTAGATTTAGTGATAGACAGAGTAAATGAACTCCATGGACAGTGAAGAATACGTTTACTGGTCGCTTTCAGTAAGAATTGTTAAGAACTGTGACCACCTCGTTTCACTTTGGGTCGATGTTCAACCCTCACTTGATTATAGTGACACCCCCAAACAGCGCAACAAGTTTCGTACCTTGCTGGGAAATGTTTTTTAAGTATTGGGTTATTTCATCATATTTTTCTCAGTCATATCCAGGATGATGATTTCTTTATAGTACTAGTTTTTAAACTATGCTTTAATATATATATATATATATATATATATATATATATATATATATATATATATATATATATATATATGAACGCTATCATATCATGATATGATTTCTGTACTGCCTCTCCAGCACTGGACAGCAGCAGGTGTCGGACCACTAACAGTTCAGTTTGTTATGACTGGAATGAGGTTCTGGTCACGGGACCGTATGAAGCAGAGCCCAGTTCTTTGGTTCTGTTGGGGAGGGATGTGTCGTAAAAGTGCTTTCTAAAAAGGAGAGGCATCTCTTCCCAATCATGTGTTACCCTCTACACCTGCAGGGTGCTGTGCTGGCCAAGAATAGCTTTGTGGTAAAAGCACATGCTAGCTTTGATTTATGTACTTACAGACTGCAGAAAGGGGAGCAAATCCTGGTCCAGGGATGAACTAAAGACAAAAGAGGCAAAGAGAAAAATGGATCTGCAGTTAAATTTAGCTTAGGTTTTTTTTTTATGCTTTTTGTTATTATAACTGTCATAATCTATCTTCTGGTGAAGTTTATAAATAAAATCACAATTCTAAAGCTTCTTTTTGTATTTATTTAGGTTATTTGTTCTCCTTAAAATTAGTTTGATTTAAACATTTCAGGGGGACAAGCTTTCCAGCGCTTTACACTACAGCCACATTCACCCATTCACACTCTCACATTTGCACACCGACACACAGATCGGTTGGTGACTTGGGGTTACGTGCCTTGCCCAGGGGCACATTGGCATGTGACAGGAGGAAGCTGGAATCAAGCCTACAATTATTGAAGAAAACTACTCCACAGCTACTCCACCAATGCAAAATCTGTTAGGGGCAAATTCTTATTCACTGCACTGTAAATATAATTGTTTTGAGGAAACTTTTGGATAATTGCATGTTGTAAATTGTATAGCTGAGTGTTGATATATGTCCAAAATATGTAGAATCTCTGATTTTCAGTGTCAATTAAATGGTTTTTCTTTATTTTTGATTTTGATACCTTAAGAGTAAAATAGAGTAAGCCCCCTCTACATTTGGAAGTAGTTTTTATTATATTAAGTGTTTATTGTGTGGAACCTTTTTTTTATTTTAGTTTTTAGAGTAAGACAAGTATAAGAAGCTAATGTTGGCTAATCGTGACAGTTTGTGTTATTTGTGACTGGAAATATTTCAGAAGATTTGAGCTCCTTTTGAGTGAAGGAAAGGTTTTTCATCCATTTGACTGGTAGCATGCAGCAACAGGTGGGGGGAGTTGTATTACTGATGGTCTGTGCTACTTGTAGCCAGATTATAATTTAATTAGTTGTGGTATTTTTTATCAAACTCCCAGAGTAATCCAAGTGTTTAGTTTCATTAACCAATTTCTCAGATTGGTAATAATATCCTCACCTCTAAGCTGTCAGATGTCTCACTCTGTGATGTAACGAAGTAAAAAGCTCAGTGTTAATGAGCTAAGTAATTATGGGTTCACTAACATGCATCAATCAATAAATAGATTTTCTATTTGGTGACTTTGGGTAGTGGGACAAGGACAGCACGGCCATTAAATGCTGCTAAAGCTGTAACTGATCTCTCTCTCTTTGTGCAAACATGACAACCAAAACCTTGATATTCAGGTTTTTCATTTCTTACAGTTAGTGGTGAAGACTGTTGGAGAACCAAATATTCTTCTTCCAGCTACAGTTTCTTTACTCTGGGTGTGAATAATCCTCAGCAGTTGAGCTATGAGGTTTATACTTTCATTTTATCAATCCAATAGGAACACCACGTCCTGCCCGGACATGTAGGATTGACTTTGGGTGTGCACCATTTGGATTTTTTCAGACGATAAACAACATACCAACAATCCACTGAAATTGTGTTATATCTGAAAGATCATGTGGGCTTAACAATACAAACAGAAAGTGTTCTGCTTGCTGCTACTCGTCAAACGATTCAGCTTGAATGTTTCTTTAAAAAAACAAAAAGCGTCCAGCAGGCCTCTCTGTTTCTGTTGCTTCTCCTCATTGGCTTTCTGCTGCTTCTCTGCAGGGCGGCAACAACGCCGGACACACGGTGGTGGTGGACTCTGTGGAGTACGACTTTCACCTCCTACCCAGCGGCATCATCAACCCCAAAGTCACCGCCTTCATTGGTGTGTAAGAGCAGCACATTCTCTTCCTCTTCCTTTTTTTTTGTTTTTAATGCAAACTACGTGCATACGTTCAGGCACACTAATAAGGGTGTCCTTCACAAATTTTTTTTTTTTTTAGACCGAAATGATCAAGATATTACCTTTGACTTGAAAAATCAATTTTAATGACTGCTACAGAGACTGTGAGCAGCTTGACTCGGTGCCAAGCTGCGGGCTGCATCACATCCACTCATCTGCACTAACTTCATTAGCTAATGGAGTCCCAACTCTTCCTTTAAGGCTCCCAAACGCTCCACACATCTGCGCTTCAACATGCAGCTTAATTGTGTCTCCTTCTCTACTTCTTCTGGGTGCATGAAGTAGAGACTTCATGCACTTTAGTGTTTGAGAAGAGTCTCTTATAGTGTTTCAGTTTGTCTCGTTCCCACATTTACTTTTAGCAAATCTATATTTTCTACCTATGTTCTTTATTGGTGGAGGGAGGGATTTTATTGTATCATTTATCATTTATCGTGATAAATTTGATTGCACACTTACAGTTGTGGTGAGCTGTGTTGCTAATGGCATGATTGACAGATCAGTTTTGGGCTTTTAATAATGCTTGTCGCCTGTCTTTTCTTAAGAGTGGACTGATTATGCAACACACTTCTATGAGGTTTTTTCCCCCCCGTGACTCCCGGTAACTCCAGAAACTTTATTTGACCAATTTTCCCATTCAGAAACCACAAAATCTACCTCCAGAGTTTTATTCTTGAACTGCAGTCGCAAATTCTGGCAAAACAAAGCAGGATTTTAAAGTGAAGTAATTTCTTTTTAACGTTTCCTTCTTTATCCTGATTGGCGATTCCACTCAAGTTGCTTACCACCTCCTACTGTCATGGAGCATTTACAGGCTCTAACATAAACCTCTGTTTGAGCTTATTTAAGCTGCTTCAAGCAGCACAACAACTCTGCAGATGTACTCTTTTAGCTCCTCAGTCAATGTGCTATTCACACTCTTGAGTTCTTTCCCTTTTTTTTCCGTGCACTTTTCACCACTTAACTGCCTCTGCATACTTTGTGCTATTTCAACTATTCAACTTTTACCCTACCCTGCTCATTCAGAATATGATAACATTATGGCTATGTCTTTTGGTATTCACATCTCCTATGGTTTATGAAATCCTCAGCTTTTTGTGACTATCATGAGCCCCATTGAAATGAATGGAACATCCCAAAACTTCTGGAAAATTCTGCCTAAAACTTTGCACTCTTTCACAGCTAACTACTTCCATGTACTTTCAACCAGAAACATCATTCAAACTTTAAAATGTAGTCATATCCTTCACCCACTTCTGTTTATTTGAGCTTTTTCATATCTTTTACAGATTTTATAAAAATCAAGTTTTTTCTTGTATTGCGCTCTGTCTTCAGAAAAACAATACTGGCCCTCCAGCTCTGAGGATTCCCAATCTAACTCTAATTCCAACCCTCCAAAGTGTCTGGCACCAATAATTAACATTAACATCAGTATTGACTGGTGTAATTAAATTTTTAGCATAGTGATATTGATACTGTAAGTAAAACTGGGCCAAGGTAAATAATGTTGATTTCTAACTTGTAGCCCTACGGTTACATTTTGGACAAGAATGTAGTCGACCATGTGCTGTTTGTTTGGGCATGTGATAGTGATGCTCTGTGGGATTGTGGGGTATTTATCTGAAACAAGGAAGCAATGTCAAGCATGCGGTAATTTTTTTCACAATCTCAAAAAGGTAGAGAAATATATATAATATTGGTAAATTTTGTGTATCGACTATAACAAGAATATTATCAATGGGTATCAATATAGGCTGAGACTTCCAGACTGGTGCATTCCTAACAATACAAAATATTATTCAGGTAATCAAATTTATAATTCCCTGAATCATCCTCGCACCTTCTGATTGCCATCTTCTATTTGTTAGAAAGTTACCAGAAACTGTGAACATAACCATCCTCTCATCGGTGGTTGTTTCAGGAAATGGTGTTGTGATCCACCTTCCAGGCCTGTTTGAAGAGGCTGAGAAAAACCAAGGCAAGGGGAAAGGTGAGTGAAATACATATTTTTACATGTTTTTGAAAAAATAAAAATAAAATTACACCGGTTTACAACAGCGTGTTTTATTAAAACCTGAGAGATTAAAGGTATTCCTCTGTATGTTTAGGCCTGACGGACTGGGACAAAAGACTGGTCATCTCAGACAGAGCACATATAGGTAAGCCCTGCCAGCTCCGCCTCTTTGCTGTTTTTCTGGGGTGGGGGGAAAGGGAATGTGTGTGTGAATGCTGGAATGTGTGCATATTGGTGTATGTGTGAGTCCTGCTTTCTCTGAGGTGTGTGAGAGTGTGTGTCCCCTCTCTCCCTCCTCCGCAGTGTTTGACTTCCACCAAGCTGTCGATGGCGTTCAGGAACAGCAGAGGCAAGAGCAAGCAGGCAAGAAGTAAGAAACCTGTTGCTTAGAAAGATGGTTGTAACACACGCACGCACGCACACACACACACACACACACACACACACACACACACACACACACACACACACACACACACCAGTTCGTCCAAACATATCCATACGCATGGACAATGTAAACAAACATGTAGGTTTTTATTTTAAATTTTAACGTACATAAATCTTGTATGTTGGTATGGCTTGGTCTGAGATTATCAACCACCTAAAGAATAGATATAATTTACACATAAATTTACAACTAAAATGTAGATCATGATTGTGTGTTTTATTTCATACAAAAAGCTACAATTATTCCTGTTGCTGCTATAATCTGGACATATTGATTAATGTTCTAGTAGCTTTATCTGTAACATTTTGATATTTCACACATACATTTAAGAAAAAATATAAAATAAACTCTCACTATATTTAGTAGTAGTAGTATCTAAGTAATCGTTGTGCAGAATAGTTACTTTGTTTGCTTTTCAGCTTTTTAGGTAGTCATGCTGGGTTAGCCAACAGCTTTTAATTGATTGGGCTCTCAGCTCATGTAACCAGCATGCAGTCCAGTCCAGGCTTATCTCTTGTTGTTTTAAATAAATGTTACATTAATAAGATTAATGTGGTGGTCTTTTGGTTTCCACACCACCACGGTTTGTGTTTTAGGAATTTTTCCAAACAGTGAAATTAAGGTTAGTTGTGTTCTTTCAAAAACAAGGGTTCCCCCAGAAAACGTGCTAAGCCCGGTGGTTGGGTGCCAGGGCAGTCATTCATCCAGCAGCCCGTCGTGTTTTTTAATTACAAAAAGTTGACAGGAAATTTGAAAATATCGCTTGATAATTATGTATTAATGAAAGATTGGAAAATTAATACCTGAATACCAACTATAAAGTCTTAAAAAATGCAAACATTTTAAAAATACTTAAGTAAATAAGCAATGCTTAGCCTGATGGCCTGCCAGGCTTATAAAACACTGGGGGGACCCTACAGAAAGTTGACTGGCAGTGCAGACTGATAGTTTGAGAAGTATTTAGTTCCTGGATGGAGCCCTGGATTCATAAACCCCACCATTCTCAATTACTTCTGCTTTATGCATCAGTATCTTTAGAGACTTAAACCTACCTCTAACCCTTATGCTAGCCCCAAACTTAAACACTGACATGTCCTTCAAATGTACCGAATGTTCCTGATATTAAGTCACACTTCTTTTTCATCACTTGACTGGTTCTGTGACTTACAGGCAGGTGCAACTTCTGTTTTTTTTCCCTCTCTCTTCACAATGCCTTTTTGACTGACACTTTAAATGTTAATTCATACGGACTGACTTGAACCAAGAAGTAAAATATTATCACCTGCAGCTGCAAAGTAATCGCAGACTGAAAGCAAGATGGCCAGAGCTGGAAGAACAAGTCCACAGATGGGTTTTTGAAGAACATGCTGCAGGGAGAGACTTGTCAGTGGCAATTATGCCTCCACACCATGGTAGTCATAAATGACATTTGTATCCATTTAAGATGGGATACAAATAACTTTGCGTTACCGCTTCATACAACGCAGCCGCCTCTCTATCAGAGGTGTGTCAGAAACTGCCAATAGGCTTCTAACCAAAGGTTCACCGTTTCCACAAGTTTGTTGAAAAACAGAAATAGCAATGTCATATCAACATCATGGACGAGGTCCCTGTCACGTTTAACAATTTCAAAATAAATGATTCATGCAGTCATATTCAATGAAATATCCCGACTCCCGATGACTCTCGTTTGTCAGAATAACAGCAACTTTTGAAAATTTTATACTTTTAAGCAGGTATAAAACATACTTTTCATTAAACCACATTTTTGTTGTTAAGATTTTTAAAAAAATATTTTTGGTCTAGTGTAATATTCTATTTTTTAAATGTTGTGTTTCCATTAGCTGGAAGTGGGAAAATCATCATAACAGAAATAAAGGCTTTTAAACTTCCAATTGTGAAAATAATTAAACTATAAATGTGTCTGACTTAGTTGTAAAGTTCCTAAAATAATCGGCTTTTCAATAACATTATATTTTATTGGATGGGTCTGAAGTCCAGTGTGACTCATACTATGTGTTTTTTTCCTCTTCATGATGCATTTTTTGACTGATTCGTCTTATCAGAGCAAGTTATAGTCCGGAAAATACGGTGCATTGTTTATTATTCAGTACACAGGTCAGAACCTGAGACTTGAACAGGATTTGTATTGCAGATCCACAGGAAAAAAAAAAAGTTCCTACAGTTTCAGACAGTGAGGTTTTAGACTGGTGTTCAGAGGGTATATGTTATCTTACAGCTGATAGCATATAGCTATGCTAAAACTAAAGTTTTCCCTCTATAAAGTCATAGAAAACTTCAGTCACTGACACATTCTCCTCTCCTTCACTTAGTAATTTGAACCTTAGAAACAGTATGTAGATTTTTATTTTGCAGATTTAGCAGTAACCCTTTAAAATTTGTAATATAGCTTACTAAAGTAGACAGACAAATATGTTGACATCTAGGATAGTGCAGTGGGAGTTTATTTTATGTACAGAACACATCACTTTAAAGCTGCCTTGAAAACAATTTTTTTGTTAGTGTAATATTTTCCTTTGTGAGCAAATTTAGATAAAGATTGTTAGAACAAAAGACTTGGATAGTTTGGTTTGTTGCACCATCTTTATGAAAAAAGCTTTGACTTTAAAGGTGCAGTTATTCCTGTTTTTATATGAACTTTCTCTGTTACTTGGTTTCCTACTGCTAAACAGTGACTGCTTGCTTAAGGGGGCTTTAAAAGCATTGAGGTTAAATAAGTTGCTTTACCAGTGCATAAATGTCAGTTTTTACTCCTCATTTCTCCATTAAAAATGTATTGTTACACTTAATTCAGCTAAATATAAGGTGTTAAATGAAATTTGTTAGCAAGAGAACTCTGATAGGTAATTGTCATTTTAAGTTTTTTTGTGAAAATGAGCTGCGGTTCTATTCTCACATGTTTCTTTAATGAAGTAATATCTAGTTTTAGTGATCAGAGGAAAAGTCTAATGAAACTAACCGTCAACTCATCTATGCTGATAAACAATAAATTCACCTTTTACAGATTTTTTTGTGTGTCTTGGATAGTCTTTATCTGATCCAAGAACTTAACACCCTAATTGCATCTTGAGATTTTTTTTTAGAACAAATAATAATGACTTTGCAGCTCATCAACCAAAGCACAAATACTCCCAGCGAATCTGTGCAAGAGGCAAAGCGATCACATGCTGTAATGACACAGCCGTTATAAGCTTTCAGCTGTTTGATGCGTCAGGCTGGTGGATTCTGCTGGAGTCGGATCACACAGATTACATTCATACAGAACCAAGCTGCTTAAAAGTACCAGGCTAAACATATTCCAGGAATTACAAATGGTTGGGATCATGCAGTATTATCACATATACAAGTTTAAAGCTGCATAACTTTTACTTTCAAGCACATCTATAATTATTTTTAATCAAAATACAGTTCAATGTCAGCTTCCATAAAGACAAAGAAAAGCAGAAATCCAGAGTTAAAAAAATAAATGACTTTTTTTTAGATTGAATGATAAGGTGTTATTTTTTTTCAACAGTCACTGTTTCAGTTTCATAAGGTGTGTGTGTGTACTAACCATAACCTAAGATTTCTTTAGTTTTGTGTTGCAAGTTACAATGAATGAAACTGTACTTTGGTTATTTTTAAGGCAGTGGATATAAATATTCTATTTACTTCTACATTTTATGATTCGCTGTTGATCAAACCATAAAAAATATCTGAAATAAAAATTTATCCTTTCAGAAAATTACAAATTAGAACATTCTTTAATAGCTTCTTAATTTCATTTATGAAGTAAAAAATAAGAAAATTTATTTTTCTTATTTTGGTAGTAGCAGTAGTAGTTGTGGTAAATCCACATTAGCTTTCCACTGTGGGACACATGGTGAGTGGATGTTTCACACTGAGTGGGGCTTCAAGTGAAACTCTATATTCACAGAGGATCTTTGTCTATTTCTGGTCTGTAGTTTGCATGTTGGCTCAGCAAATGTCGCTGTGCTGAAGCTTCCTTTTAATAGGACTTATCGGATGTACACGTTGACATGGCATGTTGTTGAAATGCAAATGTGCATTTTGCTTAATTTGTTTTCTAATGCTCTTTCTCTGATACTGTGCTGTATATAAAAGGGGAACTTCTGATGATTCAATAGCTAGAGAAGGTATTTTCTGTCGGTTGGGAGTTAAAGATGTATCTGTAAAATATTAAAATAATAAATGTCTGATCAGCTAATTGGACACGGTTTTTTCTGTGTCTGTTCGGTTTCACTCAGACTTGCTGATTGGTTAAAGAGTTCCACGTGTGATTGCATGACGAACTCTGCTGCTGTAAAATGGTAAGGTATGAATTAACGTGAATGTTTTTTGTTAATTATCTCCTCCCTTCTCTGCTTCCGGCCTGCTCAGCCTTGGGACGACCAAGAAGGGGATCGGTCCGGTGTACTCGGCTAAGGCAGCACGCAGTGGTCTCAGGATATGTGATTTACTGGCCGACTTCACTCAGTTCTCTGAAAGGTCTGTTCCTGCATTACAGGATTTTACTGTCTCAGTTAGCTCTGTAACAATCATTTTGTAATCTGTATCTCCATGTTTGACCAAAGAAAAAAAGTGTAGTACAACTAACTTTATTGTATGAAAGAAATAACAACCAATATCTTGTTTAGGCAGCCAGGTGGGCACGCCAGATCAATTAAAAATAGCAAAAAAGTGAAAGAAGGGGGTTGAAGGTTGGGGGAGATGACCCTCACCAAGCCACAGACAAACCAAATGACTAAGAAAGAAGTTAATGCACATATATGCCTACAAATACACAGCAGTCACCTAGCACTTACCACATGGGAAAATGACTGTTTTCTGCTTTAAAAAGCTTTTATTTGTCCTAAAACTTCATTGATGGACTGCTGTCTAATGATGCCAATGAACGAATACATAGTTCGTGTTTATCAGGGTAGGGTAAATCATGGTTAATTTCAAATTTCTCCAAAAGGTTAACACCTCTCAATAACGTGTTCATGCACAGCCTCTGAATTCAGGAAATCCCTGTAAAGTATGGATAAGATTTTCTTCAACTTGTTTGGATATAGCTGAACTGCATCCATTATGGAAACTTATATTTCTCATGATCATTTCACAGAAAAGTGTGCCTAAATTTAGAAATGTAACTAATCAGAGCCGACCACCTGTTACAGATACAAAATGCTGGCTCAGCAATACAAAGCCATGTATCCGACACTGGAGATTGACATAGAAGGAGAGCTGGATAAATTAAAGGTAATTAATCTAAACAGGACAATCATTTAAAACCCTGCTGTGTTTTGGTTTTTTTCCTTATTAAAGATTGGTTTGTATTTACCTGATTCAGGCCTATGTGGAGCGACTTAAGCCCATGGTGAGGGATGGTGTGCACTTCATGTACGAGGCTCTCCACGGCCCTCCCAGGAAGATCCTGGTGGAAGGAGCCAACGCAGCACTTCTGGACATAGACTTCGGTCAGTAAGTCAGCGCATGTGTGCCTCATCTAATGGTTGCTCTGGTTAGATATCATTAAGATTTGCATTGCTCTTCACAAAAGCCTTCCTGGAGTTATGAGTAGGGATGATGGTAAGTTTCCCGACGTGCTCCTGTGTCTCCGGGGTTTACGTGCCGTCTCACCAGCTGTAACCACTCTGTCACCTTACTGCATGAGCACCAAGGCGACCACTTGCAGCAGTCTGTCAGTCGAGCTGAATTACAGTCATTTTCAGGAATTATCTCGCACCTGAACAGATCCTTTGTTATTGCGAGCACTGACCACACTCAGCACTATTATCAAAACAGCTTGGATGTCATAAAGCCTACCTTGAGTTCCTAGATTGGCTGGAATCATTTTTTTGTGATCTGTGTGAATTTTAACTTGCACAGATTTCTCATTAAAGGGGCAGTATTA
The DNA here is from genome assembly GCA_903066825.1 of Alfaro cultratus. Lineage (NCBI taxonomy): Eukaryota > Metazoa > Chordata > Actinopteri > Cyprinodontiformes > Poeciliidae > Alfaro > Alfaro cultratus. Next base: position 104,993 of record CAEFZX010016279.1, on the reverse strand, counting down.
TGCAAAATTGACGTTTTTGAGCTTTACGGATGTTATAATGTTACACCCTGATCAAAAAACATACTTGGAGTGTTGCCTTGATTTTTTTCATGCATGTTTGTCAAATCCCTTAATCTCCCATGGCAACCATTCAGCTGTGTAAAACGGCTGGTTGGATACTGCACCATTTTTGAAGCACAGCTTCTCCTCAGAGCCTCACAAAACAACCTTCCTTTGTTCCTCGCCTTTTGCAACTCCTTCAGACTAGCCAGCAGCAATTAGCAAACGCATAGGACATTTGTGCATCTGCAGAGCTCGTTATATGAGCTACTTCTCAGTGCAACTCTGATAAAAAATGTTGATAAGTGTTAGTAGAGGAGCAATGTCGTGATGGCTTCCTGACAGCTGAAAATAACATTGGTTATGTTAAAATACATAGTACTGCCACTTTAAGAATCTTATTTGCAAACGGATACCATTATTGAGGTGAGCTTTTTTTTTTTTTTTTTAAAGCACATGAAAGCTGAGGGAAACGCGAGGTATCTGACCTGGTTTGTTTTTACTGACCAAATAATCCTCCGATTATAACCTAAAACCTGAACAAGATGTACATTTATGTGTGGATTTTTCTTTCTTTTTTTTTTTTTTTGCAGGTACCTACCCATTTGTGACGTCGTCCAACTGCACAGTCGGCGGGGTGTGCACGGGACTCGGCATGCCTCCCCAGAATGTTGGTGAAGTTTACGGGGTCGTTAAAGCCTACACCACCAGAGTGGGCATCGGTGCCTTCCCCTCAGAGCAGAGCAACGTAAGAAGATACACAACACGACACATTAATGCTTTATGTTTGTCACAGGAGGAGCCCTCAGTTTTACTACCAAATCTAAAATTACGCACCTATAAAAAGACCTATCTGAGTCAAACTGAAATATTGTTCAAAATCATTGCGATGCAACAGTTCCATAGGATTACTTATGGAAAGTATATTTCTACATGGCAAATAATTTACCAGCAGGTATAAATAGAAAAAGCACTGCTTGAGCAGTCATGACAAAGTTATTCTTGTTCAGTTTTTGATTTGGAATTGAAAGTGTAGTTTTTCTGTTGTAAGATTTTCTCATTCTTTATACATACTGATATTATTTATAACATAGTCATAGGTGTTATTATGCTTTTAGAAACTTGATGTAGAAGTCAAGTTTCTACATCAAATAGAAACTTGATGTAGTTTCTACTTGATGTAGAAACTACATCAAGTAGTTGATGTAGTCAACTACTTGACTACATCAAGTAGTCAAGTAGTACTTGATGTAGTACTACATCAAGTACTACTTGATGTAGTACTTGATGCAGTACTACATCAAGTACTACTACATAATGCTCCTCTCTTCTTCAAAGAGAGGAGCATTATGTAGTAAAACAGCACCATCTAGAGGACATGTTGGCACATGTCCTCTAGATGGTGGACATGTGCCAACATTGCTCTAGATGGGAGCAATGTTGGCACATTGCTCCCATCTGCAGTATATTTTTCATTAAGCTAAATCAGCCTGTAAATCCTGATTTACAGGTCAGATTGAGCTTCAGTGGCAGGAGCGTACTGGGTTTTGCTGCCAGAGGAGGAGCGTAGAAAACTCACCTGCGAAATGTTTGTTTCTTTATTGCTGATCAGGAAATCGGAGAGCTGCTTCAGAACCGAGGGAAGGAGATCGGCGTGACCACGGGCAGGAAACGCCGCTGCGGCTGGCTGGACCTGGTGCTCATCAAATATGCACATATGATAAATGGCTTCACTGCGTATGTTTTTTTTTTCTGTTTTCCTATCAGTTTTAGCTTTTTTTTTTTTTTCCAAAATGTGAAAGATATAAAGAGAAATACTTGATTTATTTTTCTTTCATTCGTCTTTTCTTTCAGTTTAGCGCTTACAAAACTGGACATACTTGACGTATTTTCAGAGATCAACGTGGGCTTAGCGTACAAAGTCGATGGTGAAATTATACCTCATTTTCCAGGTAAGTGTACCTGTGAAGAAAGAGGTTACAGGAAGAAAAATAAGTATTTAACACATAAATGTGTTAAATACTTATACCTCACGGATTTATTTATACCTTTTACCTCACTGACTTGTTTGGACAAGTCAGTGCCAAACACTGACTTGTCCAAACAAACACTGATGTTTGCTGTTTGTTCTTCAGCAAACATCAAATTAATCTCAACATGCTTTTACTTCATCACTGGAGTGTTGCGCATTGATGGTGCATGGAGGCAATTGCAGTACTTTTTTGCAGTGTTTTCATGAAAAAACTGTACCTGCTTGTTGCTTTTAACCAAAATAAATTTTGCCTCAGTAAGACTTTTAATTTTATATTTACTAAGGAAACTAGATTTTACTGCTTTTACAGTATTTTAGTTTTTTTTCTTTTTGGCTCAGAATAAGACATCTAATAAAAACAAAAATCTGATCAGATTCCATTCCCTTTTCCAGTTTGCATGAATCTTGACAGAGAGCCCCAGCTTTTAACGGACTTGCTGTAAGGCGAACGTTTTCAAATTGTCCTCTGCTCTGACTGATTTTGCGCCAGCCAATCAGGAGGTGTTGCAGCGCGTCGAGGTCCAGTACCAGACGCTGCCCGGCTGGAAGAGCGACACCTCAGCAGCTCGAAGCTTCGAGGAGCTGCCAGAGAACGCCCAGAAGTATGTGCGCTTCGTGGAGGAGCATTTGGGAGTACCTGGTACGGAAACACACACACAGATACACACAAACGCACACACACCACCATGACTGAAGGAAAACTTTTCTGTTGCTTGTTGCTATCATTTTAACCACCCAGCCTTAATGAAATAATACGTTTTGAGGATTCCTATTGTAGTTATTTCGAATATTTGAACATTTTTAAGCAATCTTGCATTCCTTACTAGTTTTCTTTTTTTTATCCTGTAATGGTCAAAGAGCGTGTTTGCTCAAACTCTCTGCCTATGACTTCCAAAAGCTCTAAAAAGAAAAATGACAAACTATTACAGCAAAGTTATGCTTGTGCCACCAAAATGATTACTAACCGATCAGTAATTGATGAAGTCACTCATTACAGGAACAATCCTGTTTTACTTTGGGTTCATGATCAGCAGTGAGGTCAAATTAGGCTTTGGGTGATCAGGGGTGAGATTATCCAAAGAGAGAAAACAAAGATTCAGCTAAATCACACACCAGTTACTTTAACGAACTTTAACTTCAGATTAATTTTCAGCAGCACTGTCAGGAATAAGCTGGGTGTATATAAATTGTTTTTTTAAAATTGTACTGTACTTTAACAACCTAAAATGGTAGTCTTGAAACATGTCTCATGAGTAATCCATAATTTCCTATTTCACTTGTTAATTTGAACCTTACTTGCATTCATATTGTAGCAGTGAATAGAGCAAATTCTTTAGAAATCATCTGAAATCTGCATAAAATCCACTGTAGTCCTTCTCAAAGCACATTAAATAATCTACAGTTTCTCATCAGTAGGCACCAATTTTCTGCTGCTCTTGCAAAAAGAAGCAACAGAAAACTTATTCAACATGTAACTAAAAGAGTGGGGGTTTATGTGAGTTTTTTAAACTGGTGTTTTGTGTGTCTAAGTTGCAACATTTTATATATGAACCAATGCAATGTTTATATATCAACCAATGCAACATTTTATATATGAAATGTTTAAAACCACTGAAGATCAGCAAAGAAGCCTGGGTGAAGACCCGTGTTTATTTTGCCGCTGCGCACAGGGAGGAGTATGAGGAAGAAGGTTAAAGTTCACTGTTTAAGAACTAGAGCAAAGAGTGGGATCACTGAGTCTCCATTACAAAAAGCTAATTGTTTTATTGTTTTACATAGAGATGCCAATAATATCAGCAACTTTAGGACGAAAGCTTGAATTTCAGCTCCTATGGGATGGGAGGAATAGGAAAGAAAGGATTTTAGAGAAGTGCTGCTTGGTTAAATCACAGTTAATCATATATAAAGATTTTAGTTTCTTTTGAATTTACTGCATAGACAAAAATGTTACGTAGACTTTTACCTCAATGTTCAAACCAAACGATCAGCTTCTAACACCAAAGTTCCAGCTGGGATTGCCCACCTGCAGGTCACCATCTCCTGTTGAGCGTTATCATTTCAAAACAAGAGATTGTTAAACCCCAGACTCCTCATGAGGTTAATAAAAGTCTTTCCTTTCTCTTCAGTCAAGTGGATTGGAGTGGGAAAGTCACGGGAGTCCATGATCCAGCTGTTTTAGAGGAGCGAAGGCGACGTACCCTCCTTCCTTCATCTCCCCACGTTACACACAGCCGACCTACCTGTCTCAAAGACACGACCACTTCTGTTCTTACTGTTTTATCTCCATCGGGCCGGGCCGCGCCACTGACTCTGTAGATCGGACTTCCGTCAGACTGAGCACTGTGTTTGAAAGATTTCTCACCATTTTAACATTTTAAACTGAAAGTAAAACACTGTCTGTCCTTCGTTTTTGTCTCTTGTGGGGTTGTAGTCGTTTATTTTAAAGAAACTCCGTCTGCAAGGAGATCAGGGATCGCTCCGACGCAGACACAAGAACTGTTCTAATCGGTACTGGTGTTTTTATTCTGTCTTGGTTTCTTGCTGTGATTTTATTTTATTTTCTTTTTTTTAAATCCCCGTGGCACTTCAGTGTCAGTCGGTTTGAACCGCAGCACTTTAGATGCTCTGGACTCTGTTGGCTTTACATCTTATTCTTCTGTCAGATTTGCACAACATGTGGATAAAGGGATCTTTTAGACTTTATGGAAAAAAAAAAAACAGTCCTTTTGTGTTTTTATTTTCTCTCAGAGGTTTGCAGTTGTACAGCCTTGTCGTTCAACCAGAAGACGTAACTCTTAAATGTCGTGTAGTCAGCGAAAGTTTCTCCTGACTGCTGATCATCATAAAATCCAAATGTCTGTCCATAATGTGGGAATTTTCCAGGAAAGGCTACAGAGAATCCCGAATAGGTAATCTTTTCGTAAATGAGAATAATTTCAGTCGGCCAGGGGTCTTTCTGCGCATATTCATGTGATTTAAATCGTATTGCTTTGATTTCTTTGCACTTTCGCTGCAATGCTCTGTTCATGTGTGAGAAAAGTAACTTATAAACAGATAAAAATAATATTTCAGATATTTCATTGTTGTCGTCTTTGTTTTATCATAGCTTTGAAAGCCAACCAGAAAAAGAGGCCAGTTCAAATTTTACTGGATCTGGTTTTATGTTCCAATTTTGAGAAGATAAAAACAAATAACTGATGTATAAAATCATCCTCTTAGTATCTGCAGACTTCTATATGTTGCATTTTACCACAAACCAATTTTTGTCCACATCCTGTCCTCACTCTATTTTATTTTTTTAAAAGTTAATCAGATGATCTTTTGATTAGTAATCCATAACCTCTTGTTTTTCAAGGATAAACTGGCCACTTTACAAACACAGGTAACATTATACTTCCTAATCCACTGTATCCATATTCAAAAAAAACAAAACGATTTCTAATTTCTTTGTGCTGATTTGTAAAGACCCATTTTAACCTCTTAAGGGATATCACAATGTTTTAATTGTTACCAGCTGTTGGGAAGTCTTGGGAACAGGAAGCTATTTAAAGCAAAATATGTGGCATCATTACCTATTCAGCCTTATTTACAATAAATGAGAATGTAACAAGAGTCTAGAAATAAAACATGTCACGTATTAAGAAGTACACGCAATGAAACATGGATTCATGGTTGAAGTCCAGTAACTATAACGCAGACGGAGCACTGTTTGTGAAAAAAGTTTTCATCTTTACAGAATGATAGAACTGTTATTACTGATCATCTGTATGTCAGATTATACTTCACTACTCATCTAAAGGCTTTAAAGCTGCAGTAGATAACTTTTATAACACACTTTTTACATATTTGTTAAAACTGTCCAGATCAAAGGAAGAGCTCAATTTTTATTTTCAGATTATCTGGCATGTTAAACTCATAATAAATATGTAAAAACTAATAATAATACTGCAGCTATCTTAAGAACCTTAGTGCACTGGTGTCAGAAATAGCATATCTACTTTATTGCGATCCATTTACAGTAACCCTTATTTGGTTTATTTACGTGTGTGTAAATATTAGACTCCAAAATGTAACTCAAACCTCTGCTGTTGAGCTTATCAACGGCCACTAGAGGGAGCCATGAGACTGGGAAATGTCCATAGGAAACTCTTTAAACTCAGACTTAATATTTGTTTCCTAATTAAAACTGCTCAGATTTCATGTTAACATAATTTTCAAAGCCAAAGAGAAAAAAAAGCTCTGCAGCTGAAACCTACATGACTCTTTACCTCTGTGTCTGTTTACTTTTTGCTCACTTGCTCTGACCACAGCTTGGCTCCGGTGACCTCGGCTTCACCTGCAGCTCATTTTCCTGTGTCAGCTGAGCTTCCTCTCCCCCATTTGACTACATCTGAATGCACCACAATAGCCTCTAAAATCCCCACAAGCAACTCGCAGAGTCTCCATCCGTCTGGAGTACGAAAAGCATTTTTGTCACAGTTCGTCCCAAGCGGAGGCCGAGCTGTTGTAAAATGCGTCACCTTGAGAGCAAGCTGAAACTCAGACACGAGAGGCGTCTGGCGTGAAGCCTGGCCTTCCTCCGCATTGCGTGGCTGCGGCGTGTCACAGCGGGACAGAGGGCACCGCTGTCCCAAGATCTGGGCCCGGGTTACGCCGATTGTCTGTCCTGTTGACCCTGCTTCCTCTGTACCCTTCAGTGTCCATCAGCACCCTCCCTTTCTTTTATTGTTCGGCTCTTTCAGTCCACGCTGCCCCTCCAAATTCAATCTCTGTACCTCACAACCAGCCCCTCCACCCCCTCCGAGCGCCACAGCCCCTCTCCCCCACTTCATTTGAATCCCACAGTGAGGCCTCTTTGTGGGAGCTGCCGCCGGATTGTGCTGCGAAGGGAAGCAGAGTAAATGGACAAGCAAATGAGTTTTCTCCTACAGCTGACTGGTGACTGCACACAGGGGGCATAAGCATACAGTGTCGAGTCGCCCCTCATTTCTCCTTAACTGGGTTCCGGTTAGAGCAGCTAAGTTTCCTGTAATATTTTCAGCTGGTCTTGATTTGTATTTCTTCTGGCTTTCTGATGGTCTTATTTGGTTTTTCTTAGAACTTTTGCTGGTCTACAATCTTGCAGTGCACAGGGTGCATGCATGCTTAAAATGTCTTCAATTTGTGCGTCTAAAATTAAGTCCTTAAAATGTCTTAAATTACAGTAGTTTTTTTAAAAAAATATTAGTTTGCCTTAAATACACAAATTTTGCCGTGCCAGAACTATTTAATTTAGCTTTTTATCCCTCGCAGAACTTTAGTGTCAAGCAAAAATTTGAGTCACACACAAGTATCTTCATTGCATTGTGACTTAAGGCAGTTGAGGCTAAGTGCTAACTAGCTGCTAATATACTCTAGCTAGCTAGCTACCTTTATGTGCCTGTCTGATGGGCACAGTTTCAGCTATCCTTGATTGTATGCTGCAGGTTCCCCCAACCATCCAGTTTTTCTATTTTTTCTGTCTTAAATTTTGTTCAAGGTGGCAATAAGAAAGGTCTTCAAAAGTCTTAAATTTGACTTGTTTTAAAAGCTTAATTTTAATCCAGTTATAAACCATTTATTCAGAGATATAGCCTTAAAAAGGCTTCAGATCTCTTTGAAACTTAACAACTTAGCAAATAATAATAATAAAAACTCAGTATTTTATATCTGAGAAATTGATTGATGCTTTACCACAAATTTCATTGCTACTTCGCATGTCGTAAGGAGAAAAGTTGGGGAATCTCTACAGTGGATGATCAAAAGATGGATGAAGCACCTTAGAGGTGCTGACATGACTCTTAGATAGACTTTTAAGCAAATGCCACAGGATGCTTTCTCTGTAGACACAAGAACTGGACTGAAAATTAAAAAAAAAAAAAAAAAGAAATTTAAAGTCCTTCAGAAAACATGGAGAGCTATTGGTTTTTAGCAATCTAATAAGATTACGTGAAAGTCTGCAAAGTATTTATCAGGTCACAGTAAAGATTAGTTTAAGTGATCTGTCATACCCAGAAACAGACATACAAACATTGGACTTTGGTGAACATCATATATATATATATATATATATATATATATATATATATATATATATATATAAAAAAAAAAAAAATTGTGATTTTCTAAAATATATGTGATAAAATATAATAAATACACCATGTTTTAAAGTTGTTAAGATGGAAGTGAATGTTTTCGTTGTTCTTTTCACTTGGTCTTTTACTTTCTTTGTTCTATTTTTGTTCAAATAGAATAACAAAACCTCCTCTTCATGTTCTGTCTTTTCTGCTGCGCTCATGATTTATTTGATTTATTATGACAGACTTTTCACAAATCTGAGTCAACCTGCACCGTCTTCATACTACTGGATGTTTTCAGCATCTATTAGGAGTTCAAAGCCTCATCTTTTCTGGCCTGTAACTTTCCTCCAATGTGTTAAAAAAAAAAAAAAAAAAAAAGCATATCCCTGTGGGTAGATCAGAGAAACCGCACTGTGCACTTGCAAGTTGTAAAGATAAATAATTAAACTAATTCGCTTTAGGGTGAAAAGTCCAGGGATGTGGTGTGAATGTCGGTGTTCACCTCACAGAATCTGTCGACACGACTCAAGCTATGTGCCGCTCTTCATCTGAATGAATTATACCATCTGAACTATTCCTCTAAATGTCCGGAGGTGGAAATGTTTTCCAGCAGGTGGGTTTCATTCAGCCCCACCACCTCGCTCTTAAGGTGGTCTGACCCCTGCTCAGAGGTCAGCTGTATTTAGGTCACATGTGGGTTTTTGTCCAGGCACTCTGCAGTGACCTTCCTCAAAGGCTTAGAGCCTGAACTCTGTAACTATCTTAGTTTTCTTTCTTTTACATTTTAGCTCAATAACTAGCCGACTTAAAGAAAAACGATGCATCAGTGTGTCTGAATGTGTTATTAGGTGCAGGTAAGGTGCTTCACAGTCGGCTACCACTCTCTGCTCTGTTTGGTCATTTCTGTGTGAGTGCGACCTCTCTGAGGAATGTGCAGCAGTAAAAGCTTGTAAAGTTGCTTGTTTACTGTCCGTCTCCCTCGACCCTCCTTCACCTGCTTCAGTTCCTCTCTCCATGTTTTTCCAGCCCCTCCCTCCTCCTCCTCCTGCCGCTGCGCACTGTGGCCTCTCTGTAAACCGGTCCAAACGCAGCAGATGTGTGACGGCCGACGACATTCACAGCTGTCAGCTCTCATATCAGCTTCTGTTCAGCGCTTCACCTCGCACACCGAACTACGGAGCTCGCCATCGCTTACAACGACCAGCGGCGGTCGCAGGAAAGACCTCAAGAAAAACATCTTACCTACGTTTTACATTCAAAGAGTTTCCTGAATCTTAATTTGCAAACGGTTTTAAAGTATGTTAAATCAACTTTTTTTTTTTTTTTTTTTTTTTTTAGCTTTACATCATGTTGTAATGCTATTCCCTCTTCAAAAACATACATGGAGTGTTGCCTTGATTTGTTCATGTATGTTTTAGAAATCATCTAATCTCCCATGGCGACCATTCAGTCGTGTAAAACACCTGGGTGGACCTAGCGCTGCATTCAAGGTGCAGCTCCTTCAGACTAGCCAGCAGCAATTAGCAAACACCTGGAACTCGTTATGTGAACTTCTTCTCTGTAAAACGCTGATAAAAACTCTGTTAAAGGATTAATAGAGGAGCGATGTTGTGATGGCTTCCTGAAGGCGGCATTTCAGAAAGAGAAGGAGTTTTAAGAGACAGAGACCCAATTTCAAGCCATTAAATTACAAAGTCAAATTTATTTTAAGTCATATTTGATATATGTAGCATTTTTATAACAACTGAAGGTAACATAGTTACTTGATTGTGCTATAAAATCATACAGCATGTCTGTGAAATGCACAATCCCTTTCAGCTATGACGATACTGCCACCACTACATTATACTGTGTTCAGGTGTTAGCTGTCCGCTACGCTGTGGGTTTAATTTTGATCACATGTTCACTAGGGATGATGTGCAATCTTCGTTTCTGCATCAGCAGTTTGCTAAAAAGTTATTTCTATTTTTTCTTGCCTGAAAAGGGCACCTTACACAGGTTTGCTGTGTCCCCTGGATGACTCGTGACAAACTGCAACTCAGCAGCTTCTTCTGGCTCTGAGGAGTGCTCTGCTTTTCTGTCAGCTGAGGTTGATGTGTTAGTAGGTCTGGATTTGTTCCCATCTCTTTCACATCCTGGTGATGAGTTGAACAGAGCCGCGAGATGCTTGAAGCGCGGGGCATTGTTTTATGAGCTAGTCTTGCTTTAAACTTTTCCTCGGCTTTCTCGCTGCCCTGTCTCCGTTGTTCCTTGTTCTTCGTGTGGCTTGTTTTTTTAATGTTCCAAGAGACGTATTAAATCTACCATGTTTTATGTATGCATTTACCTATTAATGTACAGTAATTTGCATTAGCAAAGTAACTTCTCTTTAGTGGAAAGGGCACCAAAACGGTTTCCAGCCCAGAGGCCCTCATCCCTGCAGATCCGGCCCTGCATGTGGTTGTAACGTGAGAAAATGCGAAAGATTCAAGTGGGTATGCGAGCTGCTCTGTTTGAAGCTCATCTTGGCGTTAACTCGATCTAACCTCTTTGTTTCCTCCTGGCATCTTTTCCCCTCTCAGCACCTGGCTCCCGTCCAGAACCTCGCCGCTCGTCCCTGGCAGCGCTGTCCCTCGCCTGTTGCCCCCATTGCTCCCCTCTCTGCTCACACAAACTTGCTCCTTTCTGGCCTTTTTGTGTGACCCCAGACCCCGTCCAATCCCCCCCAAAGGCTTCAACTTTCCTCCAGGTCCCAGCCTGTAGGCTCGGGGTCCCAGATATTACCTTCTCTCCCAGCCAGCTGCTGTCGCCTTCCCAGCCATCCAGCCCAGCATGAGAAGCCCAGCAGCTGTTGATCAATGGGCAGCCGGGGCCAACGCCTGCCTGTCCCCTCCCCTGACCCCCTACCCTCACCCTCACACACAGTCACACAGATGCACACACACACTCCCCAGGGAGGCAACAGATGGGGGTCAGCCAGAGGAAAAGGGGTGTGGTGGGGCGGAAAGGGCGGGGTTAGGTGTGTGTTGTTTCTGCGTTTGTTTGTCAAGCAGCTTTCCGACCAATCAGAGGTGGATTCTTGAGCATTTCGTGGTCTGTGAGCGTACACTTGTTTTTTTTTAAGACTCTGCTGCTGGACATTTGCTCGCCGTGTGTCTCCATTATGGACAGGTGTTGGCGTCAGCGGTGTCCAGAATCGTTTCAGCAGCTGCTCTCCCCCTCTCAGTCCTCTCAGCTCATCTCAAAGCCCACTCCCCCTCCTCCACCCCCCTGACAGATGTAGCCACGCCACCACCTCTCGGCTTTTTATGGGCCCAGCCTGTTTTGACTTTAAATATTTGTCCAGGAGGCGCTCTGCCTTCTTGGTCCGACGGGGGGTCAAAGGAAAAAGAGAGAGAGAGAGAGAGAGAGAGAGAGAGAGAGAGAGAGAGAGAGAGTCAGAAGTGTTCCCGACGTGACGCATTCTGTGTGTATTAATACTGGACACCAGAGCGTCTTCCCCCTATGAATAGGCAAACCTGCATGAGAGGCTGATCTGTGGACCTGATGGTGAAGATCAGCTGGAAAAACACCAGAATTAGATGCTGAATTGAGGCCCTTTCTTCTTTGCAGAACAGAAAGGGCCACGATGTTAATGTTTAAGGTTTACCATAGATTATTACCTTGATTAAAACCTGGGCCTCTCGAAAACCTGGACATGCTTTAATCTGATTCCTCCAGTTTTAGCTCATTCATTTTGCTACTCCTTTCAGCAGGTTTCCTTTCAGGGTCTGTTCAGGTTAATGTATGCCGTCAACACTTTATACGTAGGCCAAAGAGTACAGCTCTGCTCTGATCAGACTTGATTTCTTTTAACTGATCTGGACTTCAGATCTTTTCTTTTGACTTTTTTCTTTTAGTTGTTTTCGTATAGATCTGACTCATCATGGTTTCTGTCTATTCATTGAAACAAAAGCACATTGGTCAACTTTCCTGCCACAGTAACATCCATATTCAACATCCACTAGTGTTTCCTAAAGCCTCTTCATTTCAATAATCTATAAACAAGAGATTACCACAACTGAACTGTAAGATCTTGCCCCTTCCTCTGGTGGAAGTATCAACATTTGCAATATACTCTTAGAGGCAGATTTAGCCTTCTGGATTGTGTGTGTGTAAGTGTGTGTGGGTGTGTCCGCGCGTACATGTTAAGTGTAGCTGCATCCCAAGTGGATTTACTATGATTTACTTTAATCCTGCAGAGTAGCGCGCTGAAAAACATTCCAAATAATTCCTCGATAGGAGGTTTTATCACCATGTTCATAAACGATTCCACAGAGAAGGAAATGTGATCCGGGATCCATCTTGAGGCGTATTTTTGAACACACGAGCTGGAAAGTGTTTATTTGGGATTCTATATGATAGAATATTTAGTAAACAGAGGCGCCTTGGTGTGTTCAAAAAGTCCTGTTCTTGTCCAGATCAAATAAAAACCTTATGTTAGAGTGGCCCAGTCAAAGTCCAGTCCGATAAGGAGTTGAGAATCTGTAGCAAAACTTGAAATGTATATTCTCAAACTCTATGAAGCTGATACAATCATACACCTTGGAGCAAGACATCATTCTGGGACACTATTGACAGTTTTCAGTCAAACTTTAAAACCTTTCACTTCTCAACATTTTCCTTGGTCCGTCTCCTTGAAGTTAAACGTAACATTTTGTGAGGTTTGGAGTCTGTAAGAATGACAAGTGAGGTGAGGATTCTGCTGCTGATCCCAGAAAAAAAAACAAAAAAACACACCTCTGCCAGCTGAAAGATGAAGAGGGAAGACAGGAGAAGAGTGGTGGAGCGCACCTTGTTGTGCCATCTGGGCTGACTTTTCTCTCCTCCTCCCCCTCTCTCTCCTTCTCAGCCCATTAGGAAGGAGGATTAAGGTGGTGGAAATTACAAGTTGCAGCTGACAGGAGCGCACCCAGCGATGGATTTGAGCGTCCAGGGGAGGGACGCAGGAGGGGGGCAGACAGGGAGCTAAAGAGGCAGGTCGGGAAGAAGGAGCAACTGATGAGCTCATTAGACCAAAGGGGTTTTCTGACGGAGGAAGAAAAATCTAACTTTCCTCATCGTCTTCCCACCTGATTTATTTTAAGAAGTGACCAACATGATGATGCTGCTACAGTCAGTGTCTACCCACTCCCTGCAACTCATTTACCTCCTCCACCCCCTCACTCACCCAGCCAGCCAAGGTGGAGGGAGAGGGGTGCGGGGGGTGCAATGTGGGGGCAGCAGCAGCTATGGATGGCGCCCATATGGCCGCAGCTGATGGGGGTGATTGTCGGTATTGTTCACTTTGTCAGCGATCGTGGGGATGCGGGAAAGAGCTAATGATAATGCAGAGTGCAGATGTGCTCTGGAGCAGCCCAGTCGTTAAGCAACAACAGCTTGAGTGTGTGTGCGTGTGTGTGTGAGAGAGAGAGAGAGAGTTATAGCCACAGCTGCTTGCCAGCTTGTTTGCCTTCTTGTTGGAAAACCTTCTGAAAGACCCACTACAACTGTATAGCCACAAGCGCACCATACAGGAACGCGCTCGCACAGCTGTTTGGGTCTTTAATGTTGGTCTGCTGATGTTTTCCATTCAAAGCGGCTCTGCGCTTGAAGAGGAGATGTCGGCCTCTGAGGTGACTTTCAGTTTAATGGGGGTAAAATAATCCAGATTCTGGGCCGTCATCTTCAAAGACGCAGTTGGTCGCCATCTTCTCGTAATGAGGTTAAAGATTTTGGTACAAATGTCGAGGTTTTCTATGAAATTGTTCTTATTTTCTTGTGGACGTTAAAACATGGCTGAATTTCTATTCATCTGTTACATCAGAAATGTCTGTGCAATACTGTAGGAATAAATGGATTTTTCTGCAACGTGTTCCCAAGGAATAGTGAGGGGCAATTAAGGGACTTCAGGCTTTTTGAAAAAAAATAAATAAATAAAGTTTTCTATTGTTTATGTCTTAATATCTCTCTTGACAATCTAAAACAGGGCTTGCAGATGAGGTGAATGCTGCAAGTCAGCGACTAGATGCTCTGCTGAATTTCCTCAAATAGAAAACGTTTTACCCTAATTTATTAGCTTTTTGCAATTAGTTGTAATAAACTTTATTTGAGAAATATTTATTTTAGACACATAAAAATAGTTCAAACGGTTTTAAATGACATTTGGACAGTGCAGTATTGGCAAACTGTCCACGATGGTGTTTCAATGTTCATATGAGTCAGAGCTACAGAATTCAACATCAAATTTGACGAAGAAAAAATAAATGAAGAAGAGAAGATACAAGCGGTGCTGTGAACACTCAGGAAAAACTCTGACGTGTGCGTTTGGAATTGGGCGTTGGAAAAGGTAGGCTTTATAGCAAATGGCAAAATAAATAAAAACTCTGACAGTAGCATGTGTTTTATAGGTGACAACCTCAATCAAAAGTGAAACTGTGGCAAACAGGTTAATAAGTTTGACACAGAATCACTGTTTATTCAGGTGAAGATGAATCTCTTCACCAGTGTACCATCTCTGTCAAGCTAGAGAGGCCATGCTGTCCTTTGTAAGACGTTGCTGTCCCGTCGGTCTGCTCCTCCTCCAGATGTCCTGAACTAAAGATTTCTATCAGACAACTGCTGGCTCCACTCTTCTACAACCAGCTTCAGCCCTCCGGAGGATCCTGCCCCATTTCCTCTGTCTTCACAAGGTGCCTTAGATGGGACTGCCAGAACTTTCTCTGTGGTAACCTCAATAAACACTCTTTATACTTCCAGAAGAAGATGCTTGTTGTGACCCCTGCTGAATCGGAAACTAGCACAAAAAGATTTCATTTACTTTGACTAACCTCTTGCCTGTTTCAAACTCAATATCACTACATTCCTGGAAGATGCTGTCTTAAAAAGAAACATGAACTGATATTTTTGGGTTTCTTATAGTCAAATGTTTTTGATGTTCAAGTCAAGAACTTGAACATCAAAAGTGGTGGTTGGTGGTTATGGTTTAACTCTGCTGATTCATTTTGAACAGTAGAGAAGCTGAAACTTCTTTACTCCCAGAGGATTTGGAGGTAAACACACCAATCTAGTGACAGAACATAGTCAAGAGTTGGTTTATGAAGGAGGAAAACTCAGCTGCTCGGATCTTTTTGTGATCTCCTGAAACATGGTGATATCTACAGTCAGAACAGGAATTAAAATGTTTAAATTTTTAAATGTAATTCCTGTTCAGCTCTGCAAAGCTGAATTAAGACCCAGATTTGTTTTGCTAACAGGAACAGTCAGGGCAGTGGTAACAGAAGGTGTCCATTGTGAAGTACTGCTGAGAATCTGTGATGATGTTTCTCTTCCAAAGAGTAATCTGGACTCTTTGAAATACCAAGAGATTTTAAATTAAATTAAGACGTCTCTAGCAGATAAAGGACAACTGGTCATTTTTAAGTTATTTGGGAAACTTCATGATCCAGAACGTTGCTTCACATGTTCCATTCTGGGTTTGTGTTTCACACAGGAGGCTCTTTGATGGCGCACAGCTTCCTACCTCCATTTTCTCTGGAAATGATTTTTCACCCCAAGTTTAAATAACTGCTCAACGTTATAATGCTTTGAAGGTTCACAAAAAAGCAGTCACATATACCACACGTTTTGTGGAATGGAGTTGTTTTATAATGGCAGAAGTCTGATTTCATGATCCTTCCCATTAGCTTCTAGTGTCAACTGGTCAGGTTTTATAATAAATGAAGAGTTTTATTTTCAAGGTAACATTAACTTCTCATAGATGAACAAACTCATCCCCTTAAATGAGATCAATTGAAACTTTTTAAAGATTTTTTTATTTTTTGTTCTAATGGCCTTTATTGGTAGCGATCTGACAGGAAAGCGGAAAGGGGGAAAACATGGACCAAAGGTCCAAAAGGCCAGGAATGAACCTGTGATGGAACCAGATCAAGTGAAACTTCAGAGATCTGGCTTGAATCTAACATAAATCTGACATAAGCCCCTTACCCATCATAGTTACACAACAAAACACGCAACTGCAGAACCACTGTTATGAATTGTTATTTTGTTTTATCGCCATATTGAAGCTGAGATGGTAAAATCATGAGTCATGGCTGCTTTCAGATCACGCAGCTGGGATTGCAGAAGAAAAGGGGCGTGGCTTGCATTTGATCTGTGTCAGACATTTTGGGAAAACTGTGGAAACCATATTGCTTGAAATGCAAGCAAAGGTTTTGTGCCAACCTCAGAATTTTGTTATCATCAGATTCTGCTGATCTTAGATTAGACCGGCACCGGAGGATAACACAATGTCTCTGTTCTACGCAAGGCTTGTGTCCTTGCTTTGTGCTACCGTCTCCTCTCTTCAATTTTCCATCACTCATATCTTGTTCCTACTGGTTACCAGTTTATGACTACACTCACAATGACCTGAAAGAGGCTACTGGCTTCTTACTGAAGTGACTTATTTAAAAACTTCAGATTTTTGTTGCTTTATTTGTGATGTGATCTAACACCACATAGAAATGAAGCTCGGGATAATCTAAACAAACGCACATAGTGTGTTACTAAAAAGTGAAAAGATCACATATAATAGTTTGTGTCATAGTTGACACAAACTATTGTTTTAGTAGGTTTAGCTTGATTTATATGGGTTTTTTTGTCTTGTCATTGACCAAACCTGATTTCCTGCTAACGTTTGAAGAGTTTCCTCTTTGCTCTGCTTCCCTGACTCACCTGCTTATGATGACTAAACGGCACAGCTGTCCTTTATTTAGTGACTACCTCTCTCACCATATGTCTCTTGGTTTGTCCAAGATCAGATTGTCTGTTTTCTTCAGCATTTTTTTATTCCATGTTATGATTCTAGTTTGTGAAAAATGATGTGTTTGTATATATTTCTTGCACATAGATATGTTAACTGTTATGTCATCCAATTTTGGGGGCAAGTATAATCTCATATTAGTCAACATTAAATGTCTCAAAATGAGTTTTAAAGATGGATCTTTTAAAATAAAACTTCTTTGCTGCCGGGACGTTTTAGAGTCAATCTGCTGTTGCCGCCTCTGCTTTACGTGAACCAGTTTCTGCTGTCTGGTGAACTGGAGACCTGCGGTGTCAGTTGCTTGTTTGTCTATGTGTGTCATCTCTGTGATACGTTGATGACCTGTTCAGGCTTAACTTCACCTGTGAGACCTGGAAAAGCTCCAGCAGCAGGTAACCCTGGAAAACTGAAGCAACATAATCACCTGGCCTCTAGCAGGCTTTATTTTATGGCTCAGCTGAATCTGTATGGTCTTAGCTGATCTGGAAGGATTTTACTTTCTGATCTTCTCAGATCAGTGTTTGGAAAAAAGGACTGATTAAAATAAAAGTCCAAATAAATGTATATAATGGAAAAATTCTGAAAGCTAATTACGAAATCAGATTTTTGCTTGAAAATTTTTCTATTTAGTTGTTCTCCTTTGCTTGGGTGCATTTGCAAAACACCATGGATCAGTTGCAAAAGCCAATTTCTCTCTCAAAATCCTTAGTTCGTCTCTCAAAAGTGTATATCTGTGTGGATGAACATGTCAGGCTCAGAATGATAAGCTGGCGTTTCGATTGCTTTCTCGTGTTGCCAACATAACAGTGACTCCGGAGAGACGTTTTGATGTAAACTATGGCTGAAGTTTTGATGACATGTGTTATAAGTTGTAAGACCTTTTGATCGTGACATAAACAATTGAAAATGTGGGATAAAGCAGATCATTTTACTGCTTGGATGTACAAAAGCATTGGCAACTTGCTCAAAGGCACGAGGAACTGCTGTTTGGATGTGCGCAAGTGACACAATTATATGAAGATTGAACACGTAGCTTTGAAAATTTGAATTCTGTTCTGACAAATGCAAAGTGAGTAAATTCTGAACTGTGAATATGTGAAGTCCACTAAAACATCACTTGCTGTTCCTCTCAGATCCACTAGAAGCCGCGTTTTTAGCTTAACATAATTACAAATCCTAGTTGTTGCAAACAATCGACTTGGGTCAGAAGTGAAAACTTGAATCTGCTGTTGTGACGCTAACCACTACTAGCAACACAAATAAAACCATATTTCTCTCCATTCGATGGACTGACATGCTATAAGAGTGTGAGCTCAAAGACTGTTCGGTGCTATGAAGTTTAATGTGATCAAGCTCTTAGAAGGTGAATGCAAACATGTTTTTCTTGCAGTGAAGACGTTTAATACATCTGGGAGTCACATTGCGTATTGAACTCAGCGACCTTTCCAAATCTCTATCCTAACTTCAGCATGGAGTCCATTTGATTTTGCCGTTTTGGAACAAACTGAAAACAGCACCAGCATAATCTCACTTGAGGTTTTTACGGGGCAACATTTTCTAGTGGGGACGAGGCAGCAGGTTATGTTCCTACATTTTTTGTACCTCAACCACTTTGATTTCAAGGAGCTACAGTAGCCGATGTAGATGACCCTCTCGCATGTTTAGAGAACGATGGACAACTTATTGTGGAGCAGAGGGTTTTATGGCTGACTGTAGGCCTGGTTGGTTGAATCAATTGAGTGGAGATACGTGGACGATGTTATAGACTGCAAAACCTTCCACTGATGACAGGATGACAAGTACACATATATATAGAATGTACATCAACAAGTAAGAGACTGCTGTATTTTTGTTTTTGACTATCTTTTATGGTTGGAAATCTAATCCTAACTGGATGTTCTAGCAGGTTAGCCATGTAGAGGAGAAAGCAATGGGACAGCACAAGAGTTGGCTACCATGTAGACTGAATACATATATGGACTGGTAGATAGACATTATTACTAACCAAGGAGTCACATTGACTCTTTAGGCGTTCTCTTCCTGATGCTTGGATGACAAGTGATGCTCACCTCTCAAGTGCTGTTTCATTTTTTTCTTATCTCAAATATAAATACCCTCTTGAAAAGAGAAATTTACCAGCCCAAAGTATTAAAATTAGGTGTTCCAATTACCTCCATGGCAACAGGTGCTTAAAACCAGCAACCAGACATTCAGATTGCTATAAAAGGATGCGCCACTCCTCTTAGCACAGTGAATTACAGCGCATTTCAATGATAGGACGCCATGTGTGCGTTGGGTCCAGTCATGAAATTTCCCTCCTACTAAATGTTGCAGAATCAACTGTTATGGTGTAATAAAGTGGAAGTGGTGTGGCATGTATAAAGTTTGGAGCAGAATGGGATTATGGTGTTGGGCTGTTCAGGAGTTTGGCTCAGCCTCATATTTCAGCATTCTGAGATATTTTGGATAAATTCTTGCTCCTAACTTTGTAGGAGCATTTTTGGGGTGACTCCTTCCTGTTCAAACATGTCTGCGGTGGACAAGGACATGGTGTGGAGGAACATGACTGGCCTGCTTGTCCAGCATCCATGTCTGACCTCATGAATGCCCTTTACGAGTAAGTCCATTTCCTTTTTTTTTCTCCACTAAACACACTCCCACGCCTTGTGGAAAGCAAGCTTTTCAGCAATTATTTTCAGCATTTTATTAAACTCTGCGGATTAGGAATGGGATGTCAGGTTCATACGTGTGTGAAGAGAGACAAGACTTTAGCCAATGTAATGTGTTTTTAGGTTAAGAGTGCTATAGTCTTTATTCACAGTAATCAACTGGAAATTGGCAGAAAGAGAAGAGAGGAAGACGTGCAGTAATGGTTTGAAGTTTGGGAATCAGATTAATAGCCTAAGTAAACCACACACCTCTCCACTGTATATATTTCTGTTCCTCCTAATTTTTGAAATGAAGCAACTCTCCCCTGAACGAACTGCCGATTTGTGCCGAGGCGCTGCACGCCAAAGAGAAAGGAAAAACATCTTGTCTTTGCTTCAAATCTCTTCCTTTTTTCTTCTTCTTCTTCTCCCCTCTTCCTCTTCTCTACTTCTTCCCTACCACCATACAGATGGTCCCAAGCTGCCTTCAATAATCCAACGCACAGCCATGCCAGTACACCCCGGGCTACACCCCTGATGCTACACCACTCACACACACGGAGACAGTGCCAGTTCCCAAGGCAGGACCCCTGTCTTTCTGGCCCAGATTGGATCAATGTGGTTCAGTGTGGAGCAGTAACACTGGGCCTCGGGGCTCTACACGAGCCTGCAGGGTCCCACGCCGGCCTCAAGTAGCCGGAGCTACGATGGAAAAAAGCTCCGAGGCGCGCTCATGTTATCTTTTTGATGATGACTGTTATTATTATTATTGCACAAGCTGGAGCGGCCACATGTTGTTATTAGTTTAAGCCGAGACACCGAAGAGCTGACACAGACAATAAGGACAAGGGAGCGAAGGAATAACAGCGGCAATGGAGAGACGGAGCAAAAAGGAACTTCCTGATGGAGGAAGGGGAAAAAAAAGGAAGATGGAGAACAGGAATTAGGGTTGCAGGAAGGGTAGAGATGACAGGATGGGTGGATGGAGGTAAATAAAGAAACAGGAGGGATGCAAAAGGAGGAAGAATACACAGAGGGAGGGATGGACAGAGTGTGGCGGATGGGGGAGGGATGGATGGATGGAAGGATGGAAGGAGGAATGCGACAGATGGGTCGTGCCTGGCCAGAGCTGGGAGGGAGCGGAGAGGTTGGCATCACAGGGTGAGAGAACACACAAGATCACACACAATACACACAACAACGGCACACACACACACACACACGCACGCACGCCTGCATGTGTGCCACTTAACTCCCCTCATGCACGTTTTCTGCTGTCAGGAGTGTTTTTGGTGTCTTTTTCTTGTGTCAAGAAAACGACAGCTTTTCGATAAATAGACAAATAAATGGTGCTGCGGACACGTCCTGACATATTGTTTGCATACATTTATTTTCCGCTCTTGCGATCAGTTTCCCTCATCGACAGGCTGAGATTGTATCCCACCAGAACCAACAGCAATCCAGGTTCCTCAAAGTTCTTCATGATGACGATGAACCAGAGTGAAGCTGTTAAACCCCACAGAGGTGGGTTTTACTTTTACGCCCATCATTGTTCCAGAGGTTAGGTTTTACTCTCCTGAAAATACACTGCTCAAAAAAATAAAGGGAACACTCAAATAACACATCCTAGATCTGAATGAATGAAATATTCTCATTGAATACTTTGTTCTGTACANTATTAACCAATGATTTCACAGAAGTTTGATTTACTTGGAGTTATATTGTGTTGTTTAAGTGTTCCCTTTATTTTTTTGAGCAGTATATTTAGAAGTGGAATCAGAAACAGACGTTTTTGTCCCAGTAAGGAGAAATTCGGGTGTAAGAGCAAGCAACAGATGTTTAGGTTAAGTGTTAAAAGCAAAAAATAAAGAAATAAGATTAGCAATAATATGCATCAGCCAAATTCTGGATTGAAATCTGACAGAGAAGCTGATGTCAGAACCTTTTAGAGGTCACTGCAGACGAGTTAAATAGTTTATCAATATGCGAGATTGAAGATACGTCTGGATTCTGAGGGAGGTTTGGGGTTAGCACTGGCTACGATCGACGGTAGGGAGAGGGTGAAGACAGACGGGTTTGTGGAGTTTCCTGAGAGTCTCTACCACTGAAGCCAAGATTGCCTGATGGTGGTAAGTGCTGCTTGTTGTTGCTAATGTTGCTCCTTTATCTTTTCCTTCAGGTGGAGCTGACGGTGGATTGTTGGAGGGTGGACAGGCAGGTGAGGACGGTGGTCTGCAGGTGAGAAATCAGCACAGCGTGAATCAGGGGAGCTGAAGGAGGAGCAACGAGGAAACTGAGCTGAAGGGACTGGAGAGGCTCATAATTTATGTGAGTTACACATGTTCATCTGCTTGGTGTGTGATTGCACGATGCGAGTTCTCCGTTCATCTTGCTGAATATTTAAGCGAATGAAAATGATCTACTCATCTTCTTTTTAAAAAAAAAAAAGAAAAAAAAAAAAGATGAGTAAAAACGGAATTTTTCTTTTCGATCGTCTCTCTCAAAACAACGGACAGTGAAAGAGTCTTGCCCGACCTTCGGGTGCGACGCTCTCATCCACTGTTTCACTTTTCCAGCCATGCATTCCAGCAGCGACATCTGGCAAATTACCAACCCAGTAGATGGAACCATGATTTCTTCCTTTCTTTTTTTTTTTTTTTACAGCGTTTTAAAAAAATTGCTCAAAAAATTCACATGGCGAATGAGAAATGATTACCTGGCATCTGCCACTGGCAGAGTCGCTCCTTTAAAGCTGCTCCTGATTACTCTTGACGCGCTACAGCTGTGGGAACACACCTGCCGGTCACACCCTGCAAAGGAGGAGGTAGAAACAACCCACACACACCCACAGCAACCAGACACCCAGGTTAGTAGATAATAGTTTTACTGATTTGTACTGTTGGGTTTGTCAACAGTTAGAGCGAGTTTGGTGAAATGAAATGACCTGGATTGCATGTACTTTAGTGTAAACCGCTGCTGTAAAACTTAACAGAATTGAATCAAATTAAATAAGCCCTTGTTTCTATGGTGATCAATAAAAAAAATCACAGGTTGAGAATGAAATAAAGGGTTCAACACCAGAGGCTTAAAAACCAAAACAGTACTGCTTGCCTCAGTTGTAAAGTCAGAAGAAACTTTACCATCATTGTGTAATTCACGGTGATGCATCAGTGTTGTCATATCACCACTGAACCAGTGTACAGTGCATGTTTATAGGCTTTTAGCTCTTTCTCGTTTTGGGTTGGCCTACTTCCTGAGTGCCTACCATGTGATTGTCCTCCACTGCTATCCAAGCTGAGATCTGCTGCATACTTCTTCCAGTGCTTCTTGCTTCATCCGTATTGAAATCACCAGTTCACCCATCATGACTGGAAGAGGGCACCTTGGGTCACACGAGCAACATTCACGCTTTGTTTACATTTTCAAAATTGAAAGTTGGACCTAAATCAAATGCGTCGCATCCAGTTTTCTTTTAGTTTTAAATGTGAAGTTGGGCAGAATCCAACTATAATCATAAGCTTGTGTCACGTCTGAATAGCAGGGAGAACGAGCCGCCACAGCTGGACGACTGGTGTTCTTTGTGTGTGTTTATGTCTATATGTGTGTAAAACACAATAGGCAGGTGCACCAGATGTCCACACACACACACACACACACACACACACACCGTCACTGTGCAGTAGCACCGTCACCTGTCAGCAGCAGGCTGACAGGTTGAGTTAGAGACACCAAAGGAACCCCTCCCTGCCTGCGTCCCATCAGGTCACCATGGTGATGATAAAGTGCTGAGTCGTGTACATGTGTCCCAGTGCCAGCAGTTTCTAACAACACCCCGAACACACCCTGTCAGCCCCCTTATCTGGCAAACGCACCCGCAGCTGGGAGAGGGTGGAAGTTGTTGCTTTTTCTGTAAATCCAAAGGTCTTTGAATGCATCATCCTGATTGATGCTCAAAGATAGATGGAAGAGCTGATTTCCATGGTGAAACATGGCAGTGGCAGTATAATGCTGTGTGGATGCATTTCTTTAGCATCAAAGCTGATCAGAACTGAAAGTGGAGGAGGATGGAGATAAATACAAGGATGAAAAAGACTTGTGACGGACAGAGACAACGGTCCACCTTCCTGCACCTTTCTGCTAAACAGATATCAAACCAGCAGATGGCCCAGTCAAAGTCCATGCCTAAAAATCTGCATATGATTCACGGATTAACAGAAGTTCCAGTATCCATGCGTGAAAAGTGTGTAGAGGCGAAACCCGAAAGACTTTAACTTTCGAGTTTCGCCCGAAAGTTAGTCTTTCGCCCCCCTGATTCACCATGCTGTGGTGAATCAGGGGGCGAATACAAATGCATTCAACAATTTTCATATTTTTCATTCAAAAACACGATGAAAACGACACGATTATCCTTCCTCTTCAAGTAAAATTCTAATAAAACATATAGAAGGTTTTGGTTGCAACATGAAAATGTAAAAAAAAAAAAAAAAAAAAAAAAACTAAATATGTGCAGAAGTGTCAAATTAGCTCAATAACTCTTGTGGCGATTTTAAGGATTTATGTTTATGTATGCATGTGTAAAGAGTATGCAGGCTGCAGGGGAGGGGGGTCATGTGTAAGTACCAATTGGGCCCCTCCCCTCTTACTGAGACACACAGATATTCAAGTTCGAGTTGAGCTGCCTTTTGTGTCCAAGGAAAAGGGGGAGGAGACACTGGAGTGGTTGACTGGATGGGACACTTTGTCCCCTCATTTTCCCAAAATGAGAAAAAGAAAAAAAAAATCCCCTCTGCCTCATCCTGCCCCCCTCCTCCCCTTGTTTTGCCCCCCTCAGCCAGTGCAGTACCACTGTATTGTCTGCTTGCAGGCGCGCTGCTTGTTGCTCGCCTTCTGTCCTGCTGTGCTGAGTGCTCCACAAAGGAGCTCTTTTAAATATGTAGACAATCCAGGATCGCTTTGCACATACACACACACACACACACACACACACACACACACATTTGCTTCTCTCTGCACCATGGCTAGACCTGGCCTGGGAACGTTTCCTTTTTCATGCAGAATCAACAAGTCTGAGACATGAAAAGCGTACAGGAGGCACAAGCTTTGAGCGAACACTTTGTGGCTCGGCTAAAAAGCTGGAATCCTGTTTGTTATGGTGCCATTGTTCCTACTGTATATTTAACCAGCTGCCTTTTTGAAATCACAGATATTAAGTGCTTCTTGGCTGTGAAATCAAAACGAGAGAGAGAGAGAGAGAGAGAGAGAGAGAGAGAGAGAGAGAGAGAGAGAGAGAGAGAGAACTGGTTTTACAAATTCAAACATCAGGACGGCTCCACATGTCCACATGACACTCTCCTCTTTATCTCCTCCTCCTCCCCCTGTGGTACAGCAGCCCTCGGTGGCAGCTTGGCAGAGCGGGCTCCCCTCACGCGATGCAGCAGAGTGCAGGGGCCCGGGCCCCAGACAGGAGCCCAAGCTGGTCTCAGCCTCCCAACATGTTGAGCTGGCCCGCCTTGGGCACAGCCAAATGGTTCTGCAGCTGCCCCTTTGTCCCCCTTCCTTAAGTAAACAAAGGACAGAAACAAATTAATGACCTACATTCACGACAAAAAAAAAAAAAAAAAAAAAAAAAACTCGCCGAGACAGAGAGGAGCGCAGTTGTCTGCAAGCAGATGTTCCCTTACTGCAATTAACGATCACGAAGCAGCGCAGAACCAAAGGAGATGTTTTCTGTCCATGGCAAAAAAAAAAAAAAAAAAAACGTGACTGAAAAGAGTGCAGGTAGCACAAAGTGGCAGACTTTTTTTTGTTTTTTTTTTTGAGCGCAGCAGCTTTTGCTTTTTTATGCAACATCTCTCTGTTACATTTAAACCATATGTGAGCGTTTATAAACCAAGACTCTGTCAAGTTTAATCCTCACTGTTTAACCCACCGGGCTCCATTATGTGCTCCATCTGGACACTAATAAAACGCTTGTTTTAAGATCGCCATAGAAACGCGGTGCATAAATATTGTTTCTAGTATTTACATTTCTCTTCTTACCATACGTAGCACATTTTTGATTGAACTTTTAACTCCTTAAGTGCCAGTTTGGGTGAATAAGGTTATGAACATAAAGTTATGAAAATAGAAGTCATGTGTAAAGACGAGTTAATTAAAAGGATATACACTGGAAAGGAGTTAATGTCACAAAAAGTCATGGTGGGAGACAAATTGCGTGCGAAGAACTCCAACGTGGCATCAACACTGTAAAAGTTCAGTGGAAAAAAAAAAAACACACAAAAAGATTAACTTAAAAAAAATAAAAAAGCTCAATATATAGTTCTTTAATTTCTCGTAACTTTCTTAAGGTAATGTTAGGCCTTCATCAGACACAGGACAATGTCATAAAGATTAGAAGTGAGCTTATCGCGTGAGTGTGCGTTGGGGGCTTACCGAGGAGACCATCTGTGGCCTAATGAACGCTGCGCCTTGGCCTGCGAGTGCAAGGGGCTTTTAAAGCATCTGTAAGAGCAGCAGGTAAAGCTGATTTCTTTACTGGAAACCCGTGCTTGAGGATCTTTCGAAAGGGCATTGTGTGTGTATGTGTGTGTGTGTGTGTGTGTGTGTGTGTGTGTGTGTGTGTGTGTGTGTGTGTGTGTGTGTGTGTGTGTGTGTGTGTGCGCGCGCGCGCCTGTCGCTGGGGATTGAATCTGGACAAGCTGCTGCACATTTTCTTCTCGGACGCGGCCTACGTCTCAGCCAGCGCTGCCGATTCAGATGAAGTTCCGTGTCCAGAAACGCCGAATCTTGTGCGTGACTTCCACCCACGTCGCGAGTGACAGAAGGACGGGACGCCAGGGCCTCCCGCCCGGCCCCTTCTGCAGCACGACGCTCGGTGCGGAACCAGGAACGCGCGTAAAAAGACTGGAGATTTGAGCTTTCTATTTTTGAGTTTATTTAACAGCACGATGAAACAAACATTACATGCATTTTATGTTGACTTTATTGGAAGCTTCTAGCAATACATTAGGGGATTTTCATGCCTAGTGTATCAAAATTGACACATTAGGCATTTTTGGTAATCTGAAAAGAGCTCCCTTAAAAACATGTAACAGAATCTGTACTCTAAGTATTAAGTTAGTCAGTGAAGTAATGGTGGACGAGTTAAAATTTTATCACGATATTTTGTGGCATTATTGTGATAAAAGTGACAATACAAACTTTATTTCTTTTTTCTTGTTAGATAACTGTAGGGTTGCAACTGATGTGACATCGATTAAAAATCCCCACAAACACAAATACTGCGCTTGAAAAACATTCCTATTCCTAATACGCTTCTTTAGGTCACAAGTCACATGAAGAAGTGTGATTTATATCCCTAAGCTTCACACAGTAACCACATTTAATCATATTTTTAAATGTATCGATATGCAATATTTTTTATTGAACACTGAGAGAAAATACTAAAAGGTAACAATCCCAACGATAAAGTTTTTGTTTTTTTTTTAAAAAAAACATCCTTAATTCGAATTTATCGTGATCCTGATAAGAAGTTCAAAATGAGAAACGATACGATAAATGCCCACCCGAACAATGACGAAGCGATCCCGTAGAAACCGAATCGCGATGTTTTATCAATATTTCATCATAAAAACGAAACAAAAATACTTCACAGCAGGGCGGAGGTTCGGGATTCTTATAATTTATTGCAGTTTTGCACACAATTTTTAAAAATGTCAACAACAGCACACCAAAAAATTACAAAACTAAATACAATTAGAATTTACTCCCCTTGAGAAAAACGAAAACAAACCCAGCTATGATTGTCAAAGCTAAAAATGACTAAAATTGGAAACTCGAAAGAAAAGCAAAGAAATTTTGTAATCTCAACAGGGAGCAAATACATCTCAAAAAAATCAGCTTGTTTTTTTTTTGTTTGTTTGTTTTTCTCCAGACAGTGATTGTCCTTTTTCAAAACAGATTCAGTCATTATATGCCCCCCTCCCAACATTTTATGACTTCCTATGGACTTCCTTTTTGTTTCATACTTTTTTGTTTTTAACCTTTTACCAAAAAAAAAATAAATAAATAAAAGAAACCCTCCCCCACCCTCCCCTTCAAGTAAGCACAGCAAAAGATGGAGACGTCATGTCAGGGCGGTCCCTCGTCTCCACCTCACACTTCAACAGAAATATATTTAAATTAAAAAAAAATTAGCTTGGACTACAGCAGTTTAAGGCGGTCAAGCACAACCAGAGAAACAAAAACATTTAAAAAAACAAAAACAAAAAAAAGCAGCAGTAGTGATGAAAACAACAGCAGGATGGAAGGAGCCCATATGCAGAGGCGCCGCCAGTGAAGAGATAACATTTCAAGACCCCCCAAAAAAAAGGAAAAAAAATGAGATGTGGTGCAAACTGCTGCAATGTCACCCACACTGTTGCGTTGGCAAAGCCTGCAGGTGCCACCAGATGACGGTGGCGTGCACGCTCAAACACACGCACGGAAACACGCACGCATCTGAGAGGAGGAGGAGGAAACGTTGGCGCGCCTGCATCGCTGCCAAATGCTTTTTGGATTGTACAAACGCTTGACCATCTTTTAAAGAGCAATTGTTAAACTGATGTAGCCCCAACCCAAACACAATCACCGAAAAAAACAACAAAAAAACAAGTCCAATTATTTCATCAAAATATAGACAATATTTGTCTGAATTCAGCACATTTACATGATTTCAATCATTTCTAAATGTTTCCCAGTATCAGATACTTCCACAGCTTTAGAAACGTCAGTTTTGAAGAAAGGCATCTTTTCAGCAAAATTAGGTTTTCACGCATTTTAGCTTAAAAGGTGCTTGTATTGATGTAGGCCAGGGGTCTGCAACCTGCGGCTGCTAATAACACTGGTCCAAATGCTTTTATATTGAGCAGTGACTTTTACATAAAGGAGGTCAGCTTTCATGGATTATCAACTATAGATTTCCACAACAGAATTACAGTAATAGTACAAGGTTGTTTTTTTTTTAAATGGAGTGAGACCAACCTGTTTGTTTTTTTTCTTTCTAGCTTCATAATCTTCGGGTAAGAGATTGGCGCTTTTCTTTCTTCTGAAACCAAAAGAAGAAGTGAAAATTTGGTTCTTTAACCATAAATTACTAAAATTTTCCGTAACATTTATCATCGTTTGAAAGGTTCAGGTAGGCTTTGTGGCACTTGAAGAAATCTATTTATTTTCAGTGAGAACGGAAATGAGTCTTTGGGTTATAAAAGTCGCTGACCCCTGATTTAGGCCAATTCTCTGCCATCTCCTCTAAAGGAAAGTCTCAGATAAATTACGGCATCCGCTGCAAACAGATGAGGAAACAGAGTAGCACAGATATCTGACCCTTACACTTTGAAGCACAAGGGCTTGGGCTTAACCTCCTCTACCTCTCTAGGTATCCTTCACATCTCAGCCAAACCGCGTTATCAAACTGCCCCCCCAAAAAAGAGGTCAGATCTGTAGAGATAAATAAGAAACGGCTTAACCAGGAAGCAGAAGAAGACAAAAGAGGAGGGAACTCAAAGCAGTGGGGACATTTGATGCCTGAGGAGGAGCAGGGGGACGAAGTGCTGGGTGGATGTAGGGCTTCAGTAGGTTCGATCGACTGGTACAGACCAGGTCACACACACACACACACATGCACACGCCCACACACACAGCAGACAAATCAGTGCTTAAAAGACAGGCTTAAAATGCTTCATCAGGTCGCCTCTCCGCTAACTTTTCACCAACAAATTTACTGTTCAAACATCTTCCCCCCCTTCCCCTGTTCCGATGCAAAAACAACCTAAAAGTTTAAGACCAAATCAAATTTCCATGCATTTTTTTTTTCCTCCCCCCTCGAAATCGAGAGAGTGATATTCAGTTTTTCATTTTTAAAAACAGACCGCACCCTGGAGTAGTATTCACAAAGAAAAAGAGGGAAAAGAAAACAACAAAAAAAGAGCCTGTTGTCAAATATTTGTTCAATTACAATGTGTACAGTTATACAGCAGATTCACATTTTCATTTTTAAAATATACAGGTTTGGACATCATGCAACAACAGCAGGTCCCATTACAAAAAAAAAGTAACAAAAAAATAATATTAATAATAATAATTATTAAGTTAAAAAAGGGATTAAAATCTTTAAACTATAGCAGAACAATATACAACAACCTTAAATTAAATACATTTACAACAAGAGATGTTTTAAAGACTGCCAGCTAGATTCAAGAAAAAAAAAAAAAAATCTATCAATAATAATAATATTTGTAAAGGTCTTCTCATTTTTAGAAAATACTTCAGATTGATTGGAAGTGAAAAAAGGAGGCTGTGCATTGCATGAGTGCCATCAGTCAGTCAGTCAGCTTTCCCCTGAACACACCAACACAACACCGAAGAGCTTAACGAGAGAAGTGGGGAGCGCTCGCCAACCACACCTTCATGCCAGGAGGAAAATCTAATTTAACACACACAAAAACGCACTCGCACACGCTCACACATGATTGGTGATTTCTCTTTTGTTTATTTGTTTCTTGTTTTTTTTTTATTGTTGTTGTTTGCTTGCTTTTGCCGGAGTAGTGCAGAATCAAACGCGCGCACGCATACGTATTCAGACGGCGGCGTGCGCGGCGGCCTCACAGTACCCGTTTTTTGTTGTTTTGTTTTTTTTAGTGTGTTGTTTCAGTGTGTTCGACATGAACTCCTGTTGCCTGTGGAACCGGTGAGGCCGGCGATGGGAGTGTCGTATCTGGGGTGAAACACAGACACATGCAGAAATTTCTTCCAAAAACAACAAAATAATAATAATAATAATAATAATAATAATAATAATAATAATAATAATAATAATAATAAAGAATAAAAAAAAGACACTTAGGGAGGGAGCCGGGTCCTCAGACGCGCACACACACACGCCAAAAAAAAAAAAAAACAGCAGAAGAGAACTAACGCCAAATCGTTACGGGACTTCAAAATAAAACAAAACATAAACCCCCAAACAGACAGTAAAAATAAGTCAGTAGTAACATTTTCATGTGCTATTAAAGTGCGGTTGAATGAGATGTCGCAACGAATAAGAACATGACTCACTTAAACCCCCGACCGCATAACTCTGCCACCTTCCTCTCACCTCCCCAGGCCTCTCTCAAACCCGACAATCCGACTCTACTTCCATAACTCCTGGGAGCTGTCCTCGATTGCCCAATCCCTGACGTTGGGCAGCGCCAGCGGCTCGCTCTTCACCGACAGCGAGTTCACCAGTTCGCAGTGGAACTTACGGATGTGACGGTAGAGGTCCCCGGACTGCGTGAAGCGCCGCTCGCACCACTTGCACGCGTGCGGCTTCTCGCGCGTGTGCACCACCGCATGTCGGCTGAGGTTGTGAGAGTACTGGAAGCTCTTGCCGCAGGTGGTGCAGGTGTAGGGCTTCTCACCCGAGTGCGTCCGCTCGTGGCGCTTCAGCGTGTACATGCAGGAGAAGGTCTTGCTGCAGATGGTGCAGGTGGGCACGTTGACGTCCCCGGCGGGCTTGGAGCGGATGCCCTCCTGCTCCCTGAAGTGGGAGCTGAGGTGGAGCTGCAGGATGTGGGGCGAGGGGAACACCTTGTTGCACAGCGGGCACATGAAGATCTGGGTGTGTTGGGCCGACAGCATGTTGGAGACGTAAGGCAGCAGCGAGTTGTCCATGCTGGCCGCTTCGGCCTGGGCGTGCTCGTTCTCCCCCCCCAGGATGTCCTCGTTGGCAGCGGCCGAGGCCGGGGGCTTCTCGTCCCTCTCCAGCTCCGACGCCAGAGACGCCTCGCGCAGCGCCGACAGGTGGGCCTCCAGGCCCAGCCGCCTCTGGGCCGACAGGGGCCCGCCCACACCGTGGTGACTCAAGCATCCGTTGGCGCTGGGAACCTGCGTCTTACCGAGGCCGCTGTGCTCCATGTTGTAGTCGCCCCCGCCCAGCTCCTCGTCTTCGTCGGAGGCCACCCCCCTCTCCACCTTCACCCTCACCGCCAGCGGGCTCTGCAGGCTGTCCGGCGTAGCTGCGCCGCTGAAGTAAGACGGATGGTGGTTGCTAACAGCAATGGGCTTCACCGACAGGTCCAGGACACAGTCGGCCGCATCGTTCGACACCCTCCTGCTCCTGTGGCCAGGGCGGGAGCTGATGGAGCGGTGGGATCTCTGGGAGAGCGACCCAGTAGAGCTGCTGGGGCTGCCAGCAGGCGACAGCGCCTTGCCCACCTCTCCCAGGCCTTCACCTGCCTGGCTCGCCGCCTCTCCGTGCCCCGGACTGGCCGCAGCCCCGCCCGGCGTCCCTGGTCTGTCTGCCGACGGCAACCGCAGCCACAGCTGGCTTCCCTCGGCCTTCCCCTCCTCCTCTTCATCGCTGTGCAGCAGGTCGGCCGTAGCGGGCTGCCCCGTCGACCCGTCGGACAAACTGTCGGCCTTGTCGGAGCAGCTGGAGCCGCCGTCGTCCTCCCTGCGCGTGCTGTCCGCCTCCGCCGTGGCCTTCTGCTTCAAGCGCTTCTTGCACACCTTCACAATGTCATACATGTGCAAGTAGCTGGCCGCCGCCAGCACGTCCTCCACGGGAAGGTCCTGGAACTGCAGCTTGCCCTCGTACATGAACTCCAGCAGCAGGGAGAAGGCCGGCGCCGTCACGATGTCGCTGTTGAGATGCACCACGTCTCGCTTGTCCAGCTGGTCCTTGTAGAACAGGTGGAAGTACATGCTGCAGGAGGCCAGCACGGCGCGGTGGGCGCGGAACTGGGCATCGCCCACCAGCACCATGGAGTCGCACAGGAAGCCCTGGTGCCGCTGCTCGCTCAGACACTGGAGTAGATGTCTGCTGTGGTCTGGGAACTCCATCCTGCCGTCCTCATAACCTGCAGCAGGGAACACAGAGGACACACACAGTGAGTGTGTGCGTTCGCCTTTGGATGGCTTTTAAATGGTCGCTAGCAAGAAGCCGAACGGTGCGATAAGCTGAACGCGCTCCGAAAATGAAATAAACAATTCCAGAACAGTTGGAAATTTGAGCTAAACTTGAAATCAGGACTTTTGAAATTCAAGAGTAAATATTTTTGTTTTTAATCCTTGCAGTTCTGCAGCTGCAATTATATTTTAAAAGTCGAAAAAGGTAGATGGAGGACAAGATGTGCTACCAGACAGAAGGAAAAAGAAACATCCCGAGCAGAGAAAATCACCGGAGGAAAAAATAAGCACATTTTTAAATTTTGAAAACAACAAAGATAAAAAAAAGACATTTCGCACATTGGGAATATTTTTTATCTAAAATGCAACACATATTTTAATTATTGCTCAAATTCTTTCTGCAAATATTTAACTCACTCAAATATGAAAAACATTAAGAAAAATGCAGATAAAAAGGCTGAATATCAACTTGTCCATGTTTTGTTTTTTTTCTAACCACAACTTAATCTCAGATAAACCTCCAGAGACAGATTCCTCCACTCAGTCTTCCTGCAGCTCTCCAACTCCTCTGCTTGCACTCCTGGATTGTCGCTGCTCCTACGCTGGTTATTTTTATTAACCCACTTTGGCCTGGCCTGGCGCAGCCCTTTTAGGTAACCAGCTTTCAGCTGTGCGCTCTGTCCGCAAGTACACACACACACACACACACACACACTCTGAGCACCAGCCTACCTACCTACCTACAAACCACCTCCACAGACTAAGTCAGGAAGAAAAACTGACTGAATGGAAAAAACAGAAGAAGGTCCAGAAATGAAAAATCTTGTCCTTCGTTTAACCTGTGAGCGCCGGCTTAAGATCTGAGATAAGGCGAGGAGGAAAGGATGGAGAATGTTAATATTGTCTGAACCAGAGGGGGAAAAAAAATGATTAATTTAATTCAATTTACCTAATTAAAATGAGGGTTTCAGGAGCTGAAAGTTTGAGGATAGAAGAGGAAGAAAATGAAATGAGTAAAACATAAAAAAAGCCCCACCTGTTAACCAAGTTGATTTGTCCTGCCTGAGAAAATACATGGGTCCCGCTCTGCGCTGTGTTAACCCGAGCGGTTCAGTCGCCTCATTTGAATGAAGCTGAAGCAGGAATGCGAGCGTGTGCGCCTACGGGCTGCGTACGTGTGTGTACGCTCGCCCTCCGGCTCGCTCAGACTGCTTTTAATGAGGCGACTTACGGGGGGACAAGGGTGTACCACCTCCCACCTCCTCCTTCTCCTCCCCAACCCCACCCCTCTGTCCGGCCAAACCCCCCTCTCTGCCACCTCCTCAGACACACACGCACCATTCGTCACTTACACACTCCTTCCCATCTCAATCTTACAAGGAAAAAAAAAAGAAAAAACTCTCTGCACATCCGCCCCGCAGAAGAAACTGCCCTCTTCCTCAACCCTCCCACCCACCACCAAGAAGAGAAGATTTACAATACAATCACTGTAAGTGCCCTGCTCGTCACAGCATCAATCCTAATCCTTAAAGATGGCTAAAAATAAAGACGGCAGAGACGGCGGTGGTGGTAGCGGCAGGGAGCTGGGGAGGGAGCCGGCGGCAGCCACCCTGCCCCTAACCCTGGACGGGCGACTCCGTCAAGGCAGGGGTCTGCGAGAGGAGACACACACACACGCAAACACAAGGAGGGCAAGGGAGGGAGCGGCTGGGACGGCCGGGGAGGGAGGCTTACCCACATCTGATCCAGCTGACGGGGGCCATATGGCAGCTGCTAGCCAGATAAAGAGATTAAGACTAGGAGGGAGTGCGATTACAGCTGTCTAGCCAATTCAGGCAGCTCAAATCTGCAACTTCTAAATTAGTCTTCCTCTACTCCAGCCGACAGGAAGGGGAGAGCAGCGGGCAAGACCGGGACCGCGCATGCTTTCAAGTAATACTGAAACGCGACAAAATCGACTGGAAAAG
Organism: Alfaro cultratus; assembly: GCA_903066825.1. Classification (NCBI taxonomy): domain Eukaryota; kingdom Metazoa; phylum Chordata; class Actinopteri; order Cyprinodontiformes; family Poeciliidae; genus Alfaro; species Alfaro cultratus. Next base: position 70,482 of record CAEFZX010016279.1, on the reverse strand, counting down.
GACAAAAAAAATACAGAATCTGATTATTCGGATTAATTAAGCACTTATTTCGGTTTAAAATGTACTTTTGTGTTTCGATTGAATTAGTAGTGGATTTTTTTTTCTTTTTTTTTTTTTTTTTTTTAAACTTATGTTACATCTGTAAAAGTTGCACAAAATTTAAAGATTACTTTACCTTGTGCTTTTTGCTTGGATTATATTAAATAAATACATGGAAAGTGTCCAAACCATAACGTCAGAGAGCAGGAGCTTTAAACTCAAACTAAAATCTAAAAAAACAACACCGGCAGCAGCAGCAGCAACTACTTTTACCGTTTACAGCTAACGTACCCACTATCATCCTCACACAGGACTCAAACAAGCTTGACACGCAGGGAGAACCTCCGGAATAAAATAACTACTCCTCTATCCAGGGCTATATCTAGGCATCACACACACACAGAGAAAACACACAGAAACGATACCTGCAGCAGCAGTACGCATCAACTTGATTAACTCCAGTGTGGCAGGATAGCCGGGTTCGCTCTCTCTCTCTCTGACTGGCTGTGTATCCTTCTCACTCTGAATCAATGAGTGGGTAGAAGAGCAGAGCAGAAGATGAGGGGAGGCAGGCGGAGGAAAGGAGAGAGAAAAAAAACGAAGGGAAAAAAAACAAATAAACAAAAAAAAACAACAGCACGCTGTTCAAACTGCAAGGGACAGATGCAAAGTGGAGGAGATGTTGGAGGGGGAACGAGATACCACCTCCCTCCTCTTCCTCCTCCTCCTCCGCCTCTTCCTCCTCCTCCTCCTTCTTCTAACCAGCGCTGATCTCCGCGCACACACACAAACGCGCCGCTAACTCTCCCAGGCTGCCGCTGAGACTCACAATAAAGGATCGGGGAGGGAGGTGGGGGGAGGTGGAGAGACGGAGGAGGAGGTGGGGTGGATGGCAGCCTGTCAGCTGCTCTGACATCATCCTCAGATGGAGATGCTACCTCCAGCTGTGCTCTTTCTACAGCCATATGCTGCCTCCTCTACACTCCTGCCACCAGACTCCTCTTTCATTCTACCAACACTCCACAACTTTGTCCCCCCCCACCCCTCATCCCACCTCCTCCTACCCCAACCACCCTTCCCTTTGCTCTCTCTCTCGCTGGGAAGAAAAAGAAAAGCTACTAAATGCAGTGGGATGCTGATTTGTGTCATCATTAAACTAGAAGAGAGCTACCTTCTAGAGAGAAAAGGGAAAGTTTGCAAAAATAACACCAAAAAGAATTGAGGCTAAAACTTATTTTTCCTTTGCTGAACTGTTTTGGATGTTTTTAAATGCAGCTCCTTCCAGTAAGCATAAACAAAGGCCAGCACAGCACATTCACAACTGACAAACGCACGCAGCTGATATTGTTTCCCACTTTTTTACGGTTCAGCGCTGCTGCGCCTCGTCTTGCATTCATTCACTCCGTCATTTTATTCATTCACCAAACTGTGCCCCTCTCTCTCTCTCTCCCCCAACTCCCACTCGCAGCCCCACTCCGCCTCCTCTGTTTCGGACAAGGATGAAATGAGGGGAAAACAATGAGAACAAGTCGTAAAAATAAGGAGCTCAAAAAGACAAAAAAAAAAATGCAGACGGGGAGCAACTTATTACGAGCTTGTTATTTCGCTTTCGTTTCAGCTTTGAGTGAAAGTGCACAATTTTGCAGGAGATTGTCCATTTTATTCGGTAAAGATCTTAATGTCTTCACGAGGAAAATAAAGAAATAAATGATGTAAAGTTTTAATTTTAAGCAGCTCTTTACATTAACAATAACAGCTGGAGAAACTTTAGATTCCCAAATTGAAATTCCAGTTATCCTCTTATGTTTTTCAGTCAGCTGATTGTCAGTGTGCAGGAGGGGCAGTTCTGGGTAATCTATGGTAGGGAACTTTGGTCACTTTCCTTGACATCAGATTAATTGTATTTTCCACCAGAGGAGCATTATGAAGGATATTCTTTTATTTATTTTGAACCTGAAAGGTTTTGAAACTATGTTACACCTTGACCTGTAACATCTTTGTAAATGTAAAGCTTCAGATAAGTTTACCTGCTATTTAATTTATAAGAGCATGAACATACAAAAGGATTATAAGAATAAAGCTATTATAGCTGCAAATAAATGATTAATTACAAATGTAGTATTTATATTTGAGCTTTTCAATATTCACCTTTAAATAATTAAAGTTTTGCGCTGATCAGAAAAGTAAAAAATAAAAAAATTAAAAAGCTACACGTTTTAAACAAACTTTAGATTAACTTTAGAAATGCCTCTTTAGGTAGAGATATTTATTACATGTGGTTCTGTACGTAATAAAGAAGTAAATAACTAATAAATTACCCTGATAGTTTAAGTTGGTTTCGGGTACCGCAGACAGTTTAAGCCTTGTTTTCTGGGGGGAAATTAGCTTAAAAGTCGCGGTGGTGTTACAGCTGCCGAACGGGAGCGGGCTGTTATTAATTTCCCACCAGAAGACACAACAAACAAACCCGGAGACACACTGACCCACGCAGCTAGCTGTAGCCCCGGCCACGGCTAACAAAAGTAAAGGCGGACCGGGGCTCCGGTAGTCCTGAGCTATTTACGGTTGTTCCGAAGGCCCCGGTGCTATGACAACAGCTGGTGAAACACCGCGGAGGGACGGCCAACATAGCGACCGTTAGAGCGAAGAGACAACACGGTCATGCTAAGGAAGGTTTAGCTACTTTTCCCCTCCTCCGTAACCCTCCTTTAACAGGACTCCCGTATCGGAGGCAACACTTACAGACAACAAGGTCCTCCTCCGTCAATTACCCCCCCCGTCTTCTTCTTCTTCTTCTTTTCCTTCCCTTCGGAGACCAAACTAGGTTGACTTTGGACTAATTTCCATAGCAGGCTGCCAGGGCGAGCAGGCGCTTTGCAGGAACAGGGGGGAGTGTAGCACTCTGCGGCGGCCAGATGTTTCCGAGCTTGTTGCTGCTGAACTCGAGCCGGGGAAGGAGGCGAGTTGACTGGCACGGCACGGAAGCCAGCGGTGCCGGCGAGGAGGAGGAGGAGGTGGAGGAAAAAAGTCAAGGCCGTCTCACAGTGGAGGAGTGAGAGAGGGAGGGATATGTCTTCTTTTTCTCTCGTTGGCGTAGGTTGACACCAGGCAACAACAGCAGCAGCGGCGGCGATACACACACAGTGAGGAGGCAGGAAAAGAAGACGCTGGGCCAAACCAACTGGTTCTGCGAGTCAGCGGGGCGGACTTACTGGCGCAGCACAGAGCGAGTGGAGAGAGGCGCGATGCGCTCTGGGTACTGTAGTCAAGGAGGAAGGGTGGGGGTGATGGGGGAGGAGGCGGAGCTGACGAGAGCAGGTGCACCACCTTGACTGAAAAACACACAGCTGGTTTCAATGGAGCTGGATACTGCTTAATGTTTGATTGTTGGAATAACAGGAATATACACTCAGGTCTTAATCAGTGGCGTAACAGCTGTGCCTCCACCAGAAGTGCCTGTTTAGTCCTCATAATGAGTAAACAGATGTAATAAATGAGTCGTATGGTAGCACACTGCATTCATAAGCAAATCTGAGTCCTTTTCAGTCATGGAGAGGAAAGAGAGGTCTATATAGACATTTTGATTATAGCTTCACTGAATGAGGTTCAGCTTTCCTATTTGTAATATGTGATGAATAGAAGAGAATGTTGGCCATTTAATTTGTTAAAAATGAATAAAGCAGCTCAGTTTGTAAATATATTGTTTAGTTATGGTTAAACAACAAACAATATCCTAGCTAAGTATATTCAAGAGAATTAAACTAATATTGGTTCACTCAACTGTTATTTCCATTTGTCTTGTGAAAAGTCCATCAAATAACTGTAAGGTTCATATTTATCATATTATATTATATTACTCCATCTGTATGACTTCTGTACTGGAGGGCACATTTAATACAATGTAATTAAACAGAAGTTAAAAGAAGAAACAAGCAACCTTCAATAACCAATCAAAAATGCTAAAAAGGTCCGAAAAAATTATGATCGTTATTTTTTATAATATTATTTTATAATATAATTTATCCATCATTTGTTATAATGTAATAATAATAAGATAATAATGTAATAATAATAAAGTACAGTAATGTTTTATTAGTTTAGGGTTAAGGCACAAAATACAAGTGAAATGGTAACAAATCTCACACAGCTAGTAAGTGTTGTTCATTGCTGCCTCAGTGTTAATAATCTCAATGTGCTAGTAAGTGTAACTTTAGCATTAGCACAGTTGCTAAAACTGGCCAAAAACTTAAATTCTTACTCCTACACAGAAAATATTAAACACAAGTCTGATGACAGCTTTTAACTTTTATTGACTTTATATATTTATTCATTTACAAAATCATGAGCTTTAATGTTCTCTGCTACAGAAACACTGACTTGTCAAACTTGTAATTTGCCTCTAAAATCTCATGGGGGATAAAAGTATTCCTCAAGCTGGTTTCCAAATAAACATGTTTGAAAGACCACAGGATGATCTCAGTTAAAGGATGCCGTCCGGAGTTCCACTTATCTATCTCTAAAATTAACTTCAAAACATTTTTGAAACACGAATAAGCGCCAAAACATATTCAATATTTTCAGTATCTGAAACAAGGAGCAGCTTTGCATGAAGAAATGGATGTAAATGCTTTTCTGTGCTGTTTGAGAGGTTTTAGCTCTCCCTGGAGACGCATGACTGGCACTTTAATGGCAGACCTATGACTCGCTTTGCCTTGTAACGCCGAGGCTTTGTGTGGCAAGGCTTGTTTAACTTGTAAGAGGCTGTTTACAATAATCAAATTGTTCTCCACATTACCACTCACTGACAGGTGCGCCTAAAATGTGCCGATATATTTATCCCTGCCATACCGTATATTTTTCTCACATTACAGTCATTATGCGAGCATCGAATGGGGTCTCCACCATCACAAATCAGAGATATGTCAATGAACTAATTCAGTTAAGACTTACATGTTTGCTTAAAATTTGTCTCAGATGTGGGTCACTGGGACAAAAACCCTTTTATCACATTTCTGCTTGTTAACAGAGGCCTGATGTAAAAGACAGAGAAAAGGTTTGGGCCTATCTGTGTCTGTGTGTCTGTGTGTGTGTGTGTGTGCGTGTGTGTGTGTGTGTGTGTCTGTCTGCAGCCCTATTTGCATTCCTCAAACCTGTCCCAGTAAACTAATTGGCGTTACTAATAGATGGCTGGATGAACTGCAGCCCTGTATGATAATGAATTCACACGATCTGGTGTCATCGCTGAAGGACTAGTTAAAATGCAAATGAATGACGGCCCTGTTATGTGTCTATCAATTTGGGGGTCCGTGTTACTAGCATGTTACAATGAGCCCCTTGTTCATGCATGAAAGTTCAATTAGGGCCAACAAGCACACCGACAATGAGCCTATAGGAGAAAATTGGATTTTAAGGGCAAAGTTTTCAAAACTCTTGGCTAATTTGGATGATAAATATAAAGCAGTGCTACTATTTTAGAAGGTTTTAGACTCTTATTTGGAGTAGTTCTTTCCCAGATAGCCTGAAATCTGGACTGTGCATCCCTCTCAAGAAATTCCCATGCAGTTTTCCCAAACATCTGACACCTTTCCTGTGTTCCTCCCCTCCCACCCTGTTCACTCATTGTTTCGCCACGGCAGATGCCAGAACAGAGGCGTGCATGTGTTCATGTCTGCGCATGTGACCAGGAAAGCAGTGAGAGACATGTTGAAAGTAACTCTATAAAAATGTTTTGGTTTTTTTTGTTCTTTTTTGCAGCCGAAAAGTAATACTGAAGTGGTTTAATAAAACAAAAAGAGCATGTAAAACCCAGGTGGAAAGCAGAGCTTAGAATCACCTACAGGATGTTTGGGTCAAGGTTTTCTACTTTAAACCAACAGAAAACAATGACGTGTGTTTATCTAGAAACAGTCTGAAGTGCTTAGAGGAGAACAGCCAGACTTTCTTCAGATACTGTCATAGTGATAAAAGCAGCGCTGACACTTGCTTATTTCAGATATAAGTTACACAGATGAAGATGGCTGAGGGAAACTAAAAGCTAATTTAATCCTGTGTGTTGTTTTAAAGTAAATACAGCACTGTTTCCAGCAGAAGTACTACTTTCCACCTCTGGAGGTCGCTGTAGATCCCATATTACCCACACAATTGTCTCCATTCAGAGCAACTCAAAGTGGACTTTGTGCCTTAACATTTTGGTTCCAGCAGTATTACTTACAGGACTTAAATCTAACCTACAGCTACACATCAGATTTGTTTTTACTTTAAGGTGGATTTATTTGTTGTTGTTACATTTCCTCTTTAATCTTGCCACACAACGTCCTCTGTGTGGCTATTATTTCTTCCCCGTAGCAAAGGAAAAGCAATTTACTTAAAAAGCTGACTAGACCTGAATCGTTCCCGCTGCAGATCCCCGTTACCAGCTTTCATTACATCTTTTCTGTCGACTAATTTTATATCCAAAGGTCTTCTACATGCAGCAGCTGTCGGAAAACACTTCTTCAGCAAATCAGAAATACGTTGTGACAGTCACAGTCCACTGACAATGCATACATGGCGTATGCATTGTTTTATTTAAAAACCTGAAAACGGTCAGCCCCCTTTATTGCTATCCCCCTAAAAAAAAAAATCCATTGCCACTATTTACGTCTGAAGTAACCTAATAGGTAAATCGAGTCTGCCTGTTTTTGATTTAATTTCAGAATAAATCCAGCTGTTCTGGAAATCCTTTCAAGTTGGTCAGAGAACATTAGTGACAACATCATAAAAACCAAGCAAGACTGCAGACAGATTAGAGATTACACTATGAAGTAGTTTAATGAAAGATTAGGGTATAAAATAATATAAACATCTCAACACACCTGTCCACTGAAACCGACTTGTAACTGGAGGAGCCACAGAGATCCACAGCTCAGGTGGGAGAAAGAAGGAAAACTACCAAGAGATCCAGCAAACATTTAAAAGAAGGAGTTTTAAGGATCGATTGAGATTCTGATAAATGACATGAAAGTTTGAGGCTGTATTTTGTCAAAATGTGAAACAATTCATTCAGTATGAGTGCATTTGCATGACTCTATGTTAATGCAGTATCTGAACACGTTCAGGGGAAGTTTAAAGTAAACAATTTAAATACAATCTTACGAACAAAGAAATAATAATAATCCATTTGACTTACCAGTGAAAAATTGTTACTCAGAATGACGTATGAGCCTGTGGAGAAACCCTAATTTGTAGATTTTTGTGCTGCCGACTCGTTCAGCTCAGTTTCAACGCAGCAGGGCGTCAAAAAAAACAACAAAAAAAATCAAGGAAACATTAAGAAAAGAAGCTCAGAGTGATAACAGGGAACAGAGTAAACATCATTATTTTTATTTTTATTACCAATTTCTGCTCTCAGACCCTTCATAGCGGATTATCTGCCTGCGTTTTTCTGTTGTTTTATAAAGACTCTACCTTGGTCGGAGACGGTCTGCTTCCTGTCTGTTTAAGAGTCTGTGAAACCTGAAGTCCCACGGCTTCCCTCATCATATCCATAATGGGGCTGCGCATTAGGGGCTTCACTCTGGGACGCACTGGCTGGCAGACAGAGTCAAAAACGAAGAGATGTGGAGAGGGGCAAACAGATGTTTGAATCTCAGCCCCGGGGCATCTGAGATTAATCTATCCTCCTAGGCGGAGGCAGAACCAGAGAGGTAGAGGATGTAATAAAAACCTTGGCTTTAAGTAAAACAGGCAGCACTGTACATATTGAGACATCTTCTCCCTTGCAGAGGTTCTGGAGCCATTCCAGGTCCCAGAGCCAAGCTGCCAATCAAACACACACGATATGTTCTCACCTCTCTCCTATCAGTCGCACGCGGACGGTGTGAAAATATCATCAATGTGTTTTTGTATATTTAGGTCCTAAGCAAGTACACCATCAAGGAGACCTGCAACTTCTGTTTGTTTCTGTTCTGTTGAACAAAAGAAGCGGGATCCAATTATGGATTTCATGTGGATTATGATGAGGAAAAAAAGGTTTGAACTATGTCTAACTTCTGCTTTCAAGAATTTAGGTGTTCTTGCAATCATTTAATGTTGAGTTAAAAATGTTATTGACGACCATTTCCTCTGATATTCTTGAATAAAATCAAGTGCTCTCAAGACTTATAGCAGATATTTGAAAGATCTTCTTTGGACTCTGGCAGGTGTTACCCATCACATTTTTTGTCCTGTTCTTGCACCTGACCATGACAGCATATTGTGCTGTGTGTGCCTAAAAATGAGAAAAGTAAACAGGTGAAAGGTCATCAAGTCACAGAGATAAGAGGTCTGGGAAACCAAAACCATCCCTCTCCCGAGCGACTTTTGGTGTTTTTGGGGGGTTTTCTATAAGTGAACTGTTCGGCAGAGTGGCAGTCAGAAATGCTGTCTGAGTGTCAAGGTGAGGCTCAAGAGACTTACTTTCACAAGTGGAGCATTATAGTTTTCGTCATGATGCTCCACTTGATATACTTACATGAAACTTTATTAGAAATTGCTCTGGGTTTATTTAAAATGTAATGTGCACGGAGGCGAAAAGGAGAAAGGTGGGGACAAGGTTTAAAGGGAAAGAAGGAGATAGAAGTAGAGAATAGAAAGAAGCACAGAGAGAATACTAGTTAACACTAGAAGTCCGCCTCTAGACCTGTGAAAAGAGAAAAAAATATATATTTTTTTGTTACTCTTGCCCAGACTCTGCTCTCTGTAGGAGGCATAATGGTCGGATGTCTAAACCCTCTCCTCTGACTCCTTTCGATGCTAAAAAGCAGAAGCTCTAGTTTTAAACCCCCATCCAGAGATAACAGAGCTTGTCACTCTGCCACGCTCCAGCGAGAGCTCATTACAGCTGCTTGTATCTGGGATCTTGTTGTTTCGATTATAATCCGTTTCCCACACAGTTGGGAGAACTTCACCTTTGGGCTCAGCAGTTTCTCCTCCCGAACTGACAGGATCGGTTTTCCGTAGTACCGCAGTCTCCTGTGTCTCCTGCTCCATCCTACCCCAACTGTTGAACAAGACACTTTAGCTCTGCCTGACCCAAAGCCCGACCCAGAGGGAGAAATTCACCTTTATTTGGTTGAGAACCATTGCTTTGAACTTAGATGAGCTGACTCTCATCGCAGGCATTTCAACACGACGGAGAACGCTTTCAGTGCAGGCTGAGGGTCATGGCTTACAGCTACAAACGTAATCACATTGAGACCCTGAGGTTCCCAGACATACTCTTCTCCATGACAACACATTAAACAGATATTACCATCGTCCTACAGTTGGTTATTCTGCATTGGCCCTTGATTCTGATCCTCAATGGTTAGTGTCCGTCAGGTAAAGAAATGCAGGTTTATCTTTTGAGTTGTTGGAATTTGTTTTCACCTTAATGACACAATAAGCAAATAAAAATACATTTATGTGAAGACAGTCGAGTACTGGGCTGAACTAACGCAAAAAGCAGCCCAAATAGGAATGAAACCATCTTAACCTGAAGAAAAACACATCCCCTCAGAATGATGGAGCCACTACTATGCTCCACGATATGTTGAAACGTAGAAAATACACACCCATTTTATATTCAACTCGCACTCCGACCATAGATCCAGTCGAAACTTTCTGTCGGTGTCAAGAATATTAAAGCGGCTTGGATTGATAAACTGTGGAATAAAGTCCGTCCATACAGTTTTAACGATGATCATCTGGTCCGATGCGGCTGCTCTCGTAGGCGGCCTGGAAAGCAGCCATTTTGGCTGAGTGTAAAATATTCATGAACTATCAATGGTCGCCCATCTGACTGGCTTGGGAACAGCTGTTGGGTCCCTGTGCCTCTAGAGGTGCAGCATCTGTCCATCTGAGGAGAGCGAATGTGGGTTTGTGTGAGCCGATGCTGGCGTTTACACGTGCGTTCCTGCATGCGTGTGCATGCGTGTGCATGCGTGTGTATGTGTGTGCGTAGGGGCACGGGTTGGGATGTGTGTGTGTGTGTTCGTGTCTCAGGGGGACAAGACATTAGGAGGAACAACTGTGTATTTAACTTGCTTATCTCCTCCAGATGGTGGAGGATTATTTTAGAGATGATCAAACAGCAAGTCTCAGTTTTATCAGGATTTGCACTTGCCAATCAAATATCGCTCTCATATGAAGACATAAACACAAGGTGAGGAGCACATTATGCAGTCATCTCGGCATCGTGTGTGATGTGTTAAACGGAGCGTCTTTTTTCTGCATTTTCGCATGTAAAACCCAATCCAATCTTTAGGTATATTTTTGTGTCCGAGCATCAGCACATCACAGCTCTCTCTGAGCGCGTCTTTGCGTTCGTGTGAAGCTCTCGGAAAACTGTGCAGCTTTGGCAGTGGTTGTATGATGGACATCTGGAAGCTAAATTGGTTAATGGCGCCTCCAAGCCAAGAGCCAGCCAGCCGTCTTCTAGCTGAGATAAAAGAGATGTGTGTGTATGTGTGTGAGCACGTTAGCAAAGTGGGGAGGTGGATTTCTGCTGAATTTTACATCTGGCCAGACGTTGAACCAAAGACAAACACCCCTGCTGGACAATTAAGAGCTTTTACCTTCCAGGTTCATTATTTTGTGTGTTGTCTTCAGAGTATTGGCTAATGTAAAATCTAATAATTTGTCATCATGGGTGGAGATCTATAATAGTATCAAGTTTCCAAATGAAGATGAAAATTCAGTGTATAAATTCAATTGGTTTTCGAAGAGGTGAACATTACATTTGCGGTACATCACAGTCTGACAGAAATGCAAGAAACTGTCTCTTTTTTACATGTAAAATGCAAACAAACATTCTTTTTAAAGGGAGAGTTTGGCGTCTCGGTCTTAGTTTTAGCAGGAAATCACCTCGTCTGTGCTCCATATTGCACTCAAAAACGGCATAAGACAGTTTAAACACCAGGGGGGTCTAGAAATGGGTGGAAACATGACACAAAACAAAACTCAAACAAACATATTTAGGTGCTTAGTGACGAAGTTAGACACACAAAAGTCAAATTAAGGAGTGCCAAACTTCAAATCTATGTCAATTGTAACTAAATACAATTTGATTTCCTGATTATTTAATGACTGTTTTGGTGCTTTGCTGGACAAAGCAACAAAAACTAAATATTTCAACATAATAACATAAGGATAAAACAGATAAAACAATCAAATTAATCGAAACCACATGTGACCTAGGTGACTTTGTAAGACTAGAGCGAATATAAATTCAGAACATTTGGTGGAAATACTACAGTCACATTGATAAATGGGGATATCTGAGAGATCTTTCATCTGAGACAGATGACAGAGAAGAACAGTCAGACCAAACATCCAACTTCAGCAAGAAGGAAAGTAATGGCAAGAGAAAAACTATCAATTCATCATTCATTCATCTTTCTCAAATCTGGAACACACTTCCAGAAAACTGCAAAACTGCCGAAACACTGAGTCCTTTTAAATCACGGCTTAAAACCTGTTTGTTTATAGTTGTCTTTGATTTCTAATAACTGGAACATTGATCAGTGTATTGGATGTGTATTTCATTTGTTGATGGCATTTGACAAAATGTAATGTTTATGGCTTGTTTCATAATTGGTGAATGTATTATGCTTTAATTTAAAGCACTTGGAACTGCCTAAAATGTGCTAAACTTGACTCAATGGGGAGAGGGATCTCTGGGTTTCCCTAACAACCCCTCAAACCGATGATGCTACCAACTCTATCAGGTAGAAGATGGAGGAGAACTTGATCAACTTTCCTCTGTTCAGAATCTAAGAGGGAAAAAATCGACGTGTGCAGTGCAAAGAGATTTCTGTGTTGTTGGTGCTATTTTGAAAATCCCGTGTCTGTGATCCAGGCATTAGCAGAAGTGAGACCTGCTGCAGCCGCTATCTGTCCCCGGCAGAATCCACACAAACAATAAGTGAGAGGGATAAACACTGACATGGACAGAGCTTTAAATAAATCCAGCGCACGGCGGAAGAAGGCTGAGAGTGCAACAAGCGGCGCTGTGATCTGCTGAAACCTGAGAGATAAAAGTTGAAACCCAGTCGTCTGTGTTTCTGTCTGTCTGTCTGTCTGTCTGTCTCCCCTCGGTCCAGATGTCAGAGGAACTAGCCAACAGCTGGGGCAGGAAATGAGCCCCCAGGCAGTGAAAAGGGGCTAACGCACTTCCACACAGAAGAGACCAGAACCACGGCGCATGTGCCTGCACGCCGCAGCAAACAAAGCCATAGATGTCACTAAAGGTTACCATGATTCTCCACCTGCGCTTTGACGCTTTATTTTTACCTGAGCGGCTCCTCGGTGCCGCTGTCCGCGCTTAGCTTAAACCGCTCGGTACATTTGTGTGACAGCATTTATGTAACTTCCTTTTTTTAAAATTTTCTCCTGGATTTATTCATTTTGTGCGATGCGTTTGTGCGTGCCAGCCCGTCAGCCCGCCTGCCACAGCATCCCCCCCCCCTTCTCGAGCCAGAGGGAACATTTGCCTTGTGGCTCCAATTCCCAGGAATGTCTAACCTGCGCCAGCTGTTGAGAACATGGTACCTGTGCCAACAATGTGCCGACTCTGCCCACCACATCGCTCGCAATTCCGTCTCCATCTGGGTCCAATATTAGATTTGTGGGGTGTGTGTGTGTGTGTGTGTTTGTCAGCAGCTCTTCTGTGGCTTTAATGCTTCCCACATCTGTATTTGAAATTTCATCAATGGGTCCATGAATGCCTTTATTGTGTGTAGCATCCTCTGTGTCAGTGTGCTGATGTGTTTGTGATGTTGTATTCAGTATATGCGTGCGTGTGTGTGTGGCAGCTCGGTTGCTTATGTGTGTGTCTCCATCTGTGTGCGCTGGGCCTCCCTCGCCTGCATCTGGAGTAGCATTGAAGAGGCTTTCCAACAAGGCTGATGGTGACCAGCCTGCCAAGCAGCCCAGATGTTAGTTCTGTAAGCCTCGGGCTAAATGGAGAGCGCCACACTCATTATTCACAACCAGTAAACTGCAACTGCTGCTTTCCAGTGTAGGAGAGAACGAGCGTCAACTGGGAGGAGAAGAGAGAGGAAGGAGTGAGGGAGATAAATCATTTCATCACTCCTACAAGGTGGAGATACAAGGACCCCTCTATGCGCTTACTAAGTAAGGAGGGATGTGCACAGACTGAGACTAGGTGGTGCTAGAGCACCTGACCTTTTTCCTAAGCAAACACGTTCCCATTTCATTCGTATGCATAAGTGCTGTCAATGTTTTATGTTGCTCTTTTCAAAAATGGAGGGACTAATTTAAACTAAAGATCCACCTCTGGTTGTTCCATTCTTCATCCTTTAGTCCAATTTGTCCCATTGAGCCTGATTTCTCAAGAAGCATTTCAACAGGACCATTCAGCAAATGGAAGAAGTTGTGAATTGATTTTCTGCATTGTTTTAGGAAGTCATTCAATTTGTGTTGGCTACACTTCCAAAAAATCAAACAATTAATGTTGAGGGAAGATAAATGCTTAAAGACGTTTTTTGCTGGCAAAGACATTGTGGGGTTGGTTACAGCTCACTCAATTTCCGGTTATCTTCTTTTTGTAGCTTCTTTCATGTCACAATCACAATGATGCATTACATACATCACAGTCAAACACTGGCGACTATAAGCTTTAAACAGAGTCCAGGCCTCTTGAAAACAATTGTTTCTCAATATCTGAAAGTCTAGAACAGGGGTACCCAAAGTCGGTCCTCGAGGGCCAGCATCCTGCATGTTTCAGTTCTCTCACTACTGGTCATAACAACCTTTTCAGCATGTCAGTGTCCTTTTTAGACCTTCTGATGAGCCACCATTTGATCCAAGTGTGTTAAACCATGGAGAGAACTAAAACATGCAGGATACTGGCCTTCGAGGACTGACTTTGGGCACCACTGGCCTAGAACCTCTGGATGAAGCAAACCATAGAACAAGGGGTTGGTTTTTACCAGGCTACTGGGAGTCAACAGGTATATTGAAACCAAGATGCATGAGTTTTCAACACGTGAGGCTTTGTATTGTGATAAACCCAAAACCTGCTGAGGAATAAGAAAATCCTAGCAAACATAATATTTGAGCTCGGAATTAGCCCTTATCACCACCTATGAAATTGTTCTATTTGCCTATGCAATGAAATACATTACACCTATTCATTACATTTGTAAGATCGTGTTGCCAATTTTCATCCTAAAAAAATATTTTCGGGGCTGGCAAAGCTTCGAGGGTAAAGCTTGTGACCCATATACGGAGGACTCGAACCCGTGACCCATGGCTGTCACGGGTTCCAATCCCAGCCTGTTGACCTTTACCCTCTCTCACAACCTGCTTTCCTGTCTGACCACTGACAAATCAAGGCCACTAGAGCTGGAAAACACATTTAAAGTTATATATTTTCTCTTTCTAAAAATTAAAAAACAACTCTCATTGCTCTGTCGTTGCAGTGCTGGTTTGAGAGTTCTTACATCTTGTCATTTGGGCCGAAACATTTCTTATGAGCTGACCAACACTTGTTGTGTGTTTGATCAGAAATCTGAAGTGGGTCCAGTTACTACACTGACAAACGCTCCAGTAGGAGCATGGGACCAACTGTAAATTTAGCAGTTTTTGTGAAATATAAAATGTCCCAGTATTGAAAAACATTCCTCTTACCACCTGAGAGAATAGATTTATATGTTCTTGCTGAGTATGTACAGATCTTACAATGTAATCCCACATTCTTGGAGTCCCCTGAGTAGTTGTAAGAAATAATCATTACAATTCAAATGTCCTCTTTTTTTTCTGTGTGGCAGTGCCGCAATTTGCAAGAGTGCAAACTATTGTTTTGGTTTCCTCCAACTTCCGAATGGAGCATCTGCCTCTATCTGCTATTAGCTGTGGTTTGGAGCGTACAGGTGGATTTATATAGCTTCCTTTTAATTAGTCAAACTGCTGTTGTTGCTGAAAAGATTGAGCACAAAGTAAACAAACCAACAACAAAAAAAGACCATGAACATAATAATAATAATAAAAAGTTAACCAGCATTTTGTGAATAATAGCCTTTACCTTCTATTTATATGGACAGTTATCCTGCTTTACAAGGACATAAACATGCAGATTTAAGAATACAAAGAACATAAACAACAGCATTAAACAACAAAAATAGACATCGGCTATTGTACACAGAGACTTTAATAAATCTACTCTGACATAGGAGCAGGTTACCATGAGGTCACCTTCTGTTCTTTCTGTGAGCTCCGAAGTCGTTTCTTTCCAAACAACCAGAAGCAAACATCCGTCCATAAACAGGAGAACCATTCTGGAAACAAAAACACAACATGTCCCATCAAACAGTGGGACACAATTAGCTTGATCATCTGGACGGGAGTAGCTGTAATATTGGGGCAGATTCAGCTGTTTTGAGTGCGCGAGTGTGTGTGTGTGTGTGTGTGTGTGTGTATGTGTGTGCGTGTGTGTGCGTGTGTGTGTGTGTGCGTGCCATGATAACCACTGAGGTGGCATCTGTGAGGCTGCTTTAGCTGTGTTTGTGAGATCCATGTGCACGGACTTCCACAGGGCTTAGAGAGGCGGCACACACACTCCCAGCCCCCCCATATGGCGAGCTGTCACAGTGGCAGCGTGATGCAGACCTCCCCTGTGTGGGACCTCCAGCCAGCCGTCGGACTCACCAAGTAAACAACAACTGGACGCGGAGTGAGGCCCTTGTGTTTGTTGGACTACTCCAGGATGTTATCCCCCTAAATCTGCGATAATGACAAATGTATGATCTGTTTCTCACGTGAATTACTGCAGGTCAGATGTTGGTATTTACACTTCAGTTACATCTCCTAGTCTGTTTGGCAGTTTTAACAATAGAGCTGTTTTTGTCAACGAACCGTTTGACTTTCAAAAAAAGCAGCCAGGTTTTCACAAAAAATGAGTTGATTTGCAGTCCTTTGCAAAAGTATACATCCACTTGAATAATTTGTCACAAACCCTAATGTATTTTATTTGTATTTTCTGAACTAAATCAACACAAAATAGCACTTAACTGTGAAGTGGAAGGAAAAGGATATGTGGGGGGTGCATCCTGCCTTACTTTGATAACCCTAGAAAATATTTAATGCAACAAATTTGCCTTATGAATAGAATCCATCAGTGGATATAAGCATTAAACTTGTGTAGTCGTCCCTCTGGTTATATGTTTATCATATTTCCCATTGGCCACTTGAGTTTTAGGATGACTGCTGTTTTCTCTATATGGCTGCCATTTTTGAGTCTTTTAAACCTATTATTGCCATAAAATATTACATTTTTCCAGGACTTGGATGAGCTTTATGCCACATTATATGCTTTTGAAAGTGGTCATCCTATTCATACAATTCTAAAGTAATAATATGTAGCTAAATTAGAAACTGAGGACTTTGGTGTTTGTGAGTCCCACACCAGTTTGGCAACTGGAAGGATAGAAAGATATGTGACACAGACTGGGAGACAGTCATCTTGTTAGCATTAGCTTCCACTCATTGTTTTTAGTGTTTTTACCAGTTAAGGATTAGCTTCTGCTATTTTTTTTTTTTACGTGTTTAGACTTTTAGCATTAGCACAGCTAAGATTCATGTTTAGCAAACGGGTCTAACTTTCTGATTTGATGCTCCCGTCACTGGTAACAAATACAACCGATTTTAGAGCAAGCATTCAATCTCCATTGCAACCACGGTGGCCATCTTGATAAATGCCCACCAGAAAAAGGAAATACAAGTTCAAGAAAATAGATATTATTTCTGTTGATCAAAATATGCAGGGCTATGATTGGACAGCACACACATTCATCTAACTGCCAATTTTAGTGTAAAAATAAAAAAAAATTTCACAACCATTGTGGCCATCTTGAAAAATCAAAAGATTATTAGTAGATATGATTTCTATAGGTCCAGTTATGTGTGATTTGACACCAAAAGTGTCCTATACCCTTTGAGAAATATGGGCAAATTTTGTTCAAAAACATTTTCCTTGACAACCATCTTGATAAATGGCCACCATCTTGAACAACTCCATTGTAAAGCAAGAAGATGGCAGCATCATGCTAAGGCCATCCTTTGCTTCAACAGGGACATGGAAGTTGGTCATCCATCTTCCTCAAAGGAAAAACAGACACTGGACAATCCTGGAGGATGATCTGCTGGAGGCAGCTGGACAAAATGACATTTAGCCTACAGTTTGTCTATTTATCTGTGGCAAGAATTGAAAAATAAATGTTGAATCTGATTGGCGTTGAGCTGTTTTGCAAAAAAATGGGCAAAGACTGGAAATACCCCAATCGGCTTGCAGCAGTAACGGCAGTGAAAGGTGACTTCATAAAGCATTGATTGAATACAAATGCGTGACGCGGTTTCCAGGATTTTATTTGGAAACAATAAAAACATGTTTTTCCTCTGCTTCACAATTACGCATCAGTACATCTTGATCTACCAAATAAAAATCCTGATGAAATAGATTGAAAGTTTCCGGTTGCAGCGTAACAACATGTGGTAAAGTCGAAGGTTTGGAAAAACTTTTAAAAACTCCACCATGTGTCTGAAGTGGTCAGCCTGTCAAATCCTCCATATGACACAGTTAGAAAAATGCAAACGTCTGAGGGAAGAGACGTCTCCTCCCATGACAGCAATGCTCCTCACATCTGTCCCTCTCCGCCTGCAGACAGATGTTTCGCAGCAGTTTGTTCAGGGAAGGAGAAGACGTCTCCTCCTGTGCATCCCCGAGGAGCAAGCATCCCAGGGAAAATCACTTACACACATAAACCACTACTGGGCTTCTCCGTAAGTGTGTGTGTGAGAGTGTGTATGCGTGTATGTGGAGACAAAAATGACAAAAAAATAAATAAATTCAAAGTATGAGACAAGAAATGTGTCCTATAAGGAAAGTGAGGACCAGAAATAGGAAGTGGCAGGTTTGGAAGCGTTTGGGCCCTCAGGGGCCATCAGAACCTTTGGAAGTGTGTGTGTGTTTGTAAATGAAGGGAGCCTCTGCTGCTCTGTCCTCTGGCTGTTCTCAAAGTGTGTGTGTGTGTGCATGTGTGTGTGTGTGGGTTTTTGATGTTCATCTCATCCAGTTGTTGGAAAGCCAAACACAGTCTGCGCTCCCAGATGTTGACAGATGTGACGCGCACATCCCTGCTTCCTCTCACAGACACACAAACGCGGGAGCGACAATAAGACACATCCTTCTTTCGGGCCCAAAGGAGACAGCTTTTCAACAAATACCACAAGGCTTCTCCAAAAACCAACGTCAGCCCCATGACGGATGCTGAGCTCCCCCCCACCCCCAAGGACTTACTGTTCTGCTGTTCCAGATGTTTTATAACCAAAACACATAAAATCTGCCTCATACAGATGTGTTTACTAAATAGGATTCAGAGAAAGAGAGAAAGATAGAGAGAGGAGGGAACATAGGCTGCTAGGTCTCCCTAGTGGCCTGGAGTGGATTTTGCAGACAACAGAAAAGAATTGGTTGTGAAATATTATTGTTTGCAACAGGGACAGCTGGTAGGGCCACTTTAGCTGTTTTAGACTAATATTTTAATTCAGCCCATACTTACCTCTGTTTTGTTTTTTTGTTTTTTAAGTACGGCAGCTTTGAAACGGCTACAGTACTCTCCACAGTAACAAAAATATGAAAGAACACAGACTCTGATTGTGTTTGGAGCAAAATATGTTCCGAAAGCCAAGTTGGGTTTTTTTAGGTTATTTTTATTATTCAGACACAACATAGAGACACGGGTTCAGAGTCATAAATAAAGAAATAATGAAGGAATAAACTCATTTGGCAATATCTAAAAAACAACCGATCAAAATTTGTCCAGACTTGTGAGCATAAATAACCAAAAAAAAAACAAAAAACGATATTCACAGAAAACAAAATCCAAACACCCAGCTATGTGACAATATTGAAAACGTATTGAAAAGTTTATTGTTAAACAATAAAAAAAGAAACAAAGATGGAGGCTACAGAGGGTATTTTTGCGAACTCAAAGGACTTTCTACTTGATCATTTTGGCCCGTGCGGCGACACATCTGAATAAAATGCTAACTTTGCTATTGTGTATTTCTTCAGAACCCTGAATCATTGTCCTTCCTCCTCATTATTATGCATTGCTTTCTGTTGGTCTGTGTCACATGCTTGTCATGGCGGTTGAGCGGTCCTGGAGGTGGGACCCAAACGGTTTCAAGAACACTCTCAGACTGACACCAGCGGAAGCTTCGTCAATATTAGTGCAGCAGCAAAGACATTGCTTAAATAAAGGATGAACTAAATTAGCAGAAACCATTCCAAGGAGTATGTAAGTGAAACTTGATAAGCAAAACCAGAGTATTTACATTAAATGAAGATCTAATGATACACTACATTACGTACAAAACCAGGCTAAATAAAACATTTTAATTTAATCCCAATAATTACACAAAACCTAACACAGAAAGCCCCATAATGTGGAAACATGCCCTTTCTATTTCCTGGTGTGGTGCAGTCCTGGAACTAATGAAATGATCACAAGCCTGGGGAATGTTTTGCTTGTGCACACCTTCTAGGAGGAGCAAATGACTGAGGTTAGTACTCACAAAAGAACTAAACAGAACTCTGATATTTTACTACATTAAAATTATTTGAGTTTATGTTATTGCCATTTATGCAATCATTTAATTAAACACTGGAAAGTTAAGTTTATTAATTTAATTTTCCACGTAAAATCTCAATGTGAGGCCTGTTAAGGAAGTGACACCCAAACTAAACTTCTACTTTCCAAGCAGCCAAAATAATGTTTTCAACTGCACAACATGATTGTGTTTTTACTAAAACAATTACAGTACATGTCCGTAATATAAATGCAACAATGGCTGATTGTTTCAGTGTGTTACTCAAAATCCCAATAAAACCCATTGAAGTTGGTGTGACAAAATGTGAAAGAGTTCAACTCTAATGAGTACCGTTTATTGTTGTTTTTAATCACTTGCGAGTGTAAACTTTGTATATTTTTAAACAAGAAACAGGAAAAGGATTAGGAACGTTTACTGTTTCCCTCATTGTCTGCAGTTTGTTCAGTATAATTTTCAATTTCCTGTTCTGACTTGCTTGTTTGTTTATATTTACGGTTTCTAAACCAGTTCATTTTACTCAGCTTTAAGGATTTGCACCTTTTTTTCCTCTTCTAATAAAACCTACATGTGGAGGATGGACCCTCAAAGCTCCTCACTTGGTCTTCTTGCTGCATCGATGACTTGTTCAGCAGCTGAGTAAAATGCACACTGATTGCACCCAGCAGAACTCCAGCATGCAGCTGGATGAGCAGTGAGGAGATATGATCATATGAATGCATGTGTTTGTTTACATAGAAAGAAAGATGGCGATCCATCCAAAGTGCACGTTCGTGCAACTCTGTGGCGAGCTGCTGAAGTTTAGATGGATTTACTGGCTGACCTCTCTGCGTCCTGCAGGTGACATCTGTCTGAAAATCCTCCTCAACAACAGGAAGTAAAGAGACCGCACCGACATCCCTGCAAACACACAATCTCACTGTGTATTTCACAGTATCATTCACCTGGGGCTGTGCAAGAGCCTATGACATTACTGCTGAGTTTCAGAGCAAACATGAACAGTTTATCAAGAGTCTGTGCTTCGTGGCTCCACTACCACCTAATCACCGGGGTGAGGAAGGACTAGAATATTACCGAAACGGCTCCCGCTAAGCAGCGGTCAATCACATAACTGCTTTTACCCTCAGTCATAAATTATCCCGCCAGCAGAGATCCAGGAAATGCAGCTTGCTGGCGTGAAAGCTCCTCCTGAAGTTTATCTCTGTGGATGTTTGAGAGATAACTTTACTGTGATGGAGTGATGAGCGGGATCCACATTTGAACACGTTCATCCAGAGTAAAATGCATTTAAGTTCAATGTGCTCATTTAAGAGTCCTAAAGCCATTTAATCCAACATGGCACTATTTGGAAAAAGCAAACCCGTCCTTGTTCAATCAAAGATTAACTGTGATAAACCACCTTTTTTCTGCTGATCGTTGACAAAAACACACAAAAACAGAACAGCTGTGAAGTCAAATTATGTCTGAAGAAAATAGGCCACATACAATAAAAATTGTGACATTATGTAATCATCGCAAGATTTTAAAACTTCCTAATTTCTTCAAGAAATAAACAGGGACCAGAGTAATTTGGTTAACATTTCTGATTACATCTAATAGAAAATGCACAACGTGTTTTCACTGCCTGAACAATGGCACACAACAGCAAAGTGTTTGCAGATTGCAGCCCTATTTAGACATATAAATACATTTTATTTGGACATCTGGTGATCCGTGGACCGCATTTCACACCTGAGTGCAAAGTAGGTGACCCAGAACAGAAGAGAGCGAAGCCGTGCTGGACAATACAGGACCCTGAGCTGTACGGCACACCTTCAACACCGTGGCTACAGCTGCTCTGTCCGGTCTCGTGTGGGCATACCTGTGTGTCTGCCCGTGTGTGTATGTCTGCATCCAGTGCGCCCGGTCTGTTTGACCGCAGCTGTCCCTACCTCCATGCCCGTCTCCGGGGTGAGGCTGACCTCTCTCGTGAAGCTGCATCAAAGAGAGCAGGGACGGAGCTTCGGTGGCACAGGGTGCTGGGCCGTCCAGCACGGCTGCTGCTTCCCAGGGCTTTGGGAGCCGGGGAACTGGGTCTGGAGTAAAGTTGGGAGAGGGTGGAGGGGTGGAGAGAGGTGTGTGTGCTGCAGGAGGTGAAAGAGGGCTATAAACTAGGGGTGGAGGGAGAAAGGTGTGGGGTTGTTTCTGCTTAAACCTGAAACTTTAGCTAAAAAAAGTTTCTTTTTTTTTTTTTTTTTACAACCTGAACAGGCTTTCTGTACTTCTGGGTCAACTCAGGAGGCAGCACATAGTAGAATGTCATCTCAACCAAAGAGGATGATGGGTAAAAAGTGACATGCAATCACGTTACATTTAAGGTCTATAAGTTTTAAAATATTTACAGTCAAACTAGCTTGGCCATTGCCTTCTGATGTATCTCCCTTCAATGCTCTCTCTGGGATTTCTCCCATTGACCTGGATTTCTCCGGTAGAATTTCAACTGGGCCAATCAGCGAACAGAAAGGGAAGTTGTGAATGATAATGTCGATTTTCTGCGCTTGTAGCCTGCCTGTAGTTTTAGTGGTGGCAGCAGAGGATGTGAATGAAGTCGTTCAGTCTTTGTTGGTCAAGCTTCCAAATATTGAATTCACATTAACAGCCATCTTGGTAGGCTCGTCCTTGTTTTCTCTGTGCAATGAAGGGTGGTTGTTTACAGCGGTGGCAAGTTCTGCTATGCTTCAAAGTGTCAAACTCGTTCATTACATGCGTCGCTGGCAAATGATAGCGATTGGGTACAATTTAAAACTTCAACAGAGTCCACGCCTATAGCAAGCAATCGTTTCTCAATTGCTTGTGTACGAAGCAAAGCATAGAACAAGGGGCTGCTTTTTACCAGGCCACAGTCAAACCAGTAATTACCCTTTTGCTTAGATTACTAATAATACATCATAAAATAGGACAAAAAAAGAAACTGAAGGAAAACAACAAACCTGAAAATGGTACTTGCCATTTAACCCCAGGAACACAATCCAGGTTTTTTCCCTCTGAATTGGGTTCAAAATGCAATATGAAGGACTCCAACTCACAACATTTGTCGTACGATAAAAGTATAAATTTTGCACAGTTGAGATGCAAAAAAAGGCATGAAGTTCACAAACATTCACCATGTGTTGCTCTTACATTGTAAGATTACGCACTGTTGAGCAAAACGTGCCAAGAGGATCCAACCTTCATGTGTCGCTCTACAGTTGATGAAATTGACTGGACAGATTCACTCTTCCACTGCGAGGAGTGTTTGTAATGATGACTCGAGGGAGGCCAGAACCGATACAGCTACAGTCCAGAGTGCTGCTCACAATCACAGCTAATCCACAGTTCCTAGATTTACAATATTGGAAAGGGTGTGAAATGGGGCATATTTTTACCTCGTTTTGTATACTGTGTCTTGAGAAAGTGTACATAATCCTTGACCTTTTTTCACATTTTGTCACGTTTCAACCACAAACCTCACTGGATTGCATTAGTGTTTTAGATCACAGGGCTTTTAAAGGAAGATGGATGGAACGACTTGCAATCTTGAGTGAAAACTTGTTAGAAATTTTAAAAAATGTGGGACTGGGACACTCTAAACATGCACCCATTGTGATCTTATTTAGAATAATTGAATTCCAATGTTGAAATTCATATAATATGTCAGTTCCTTAGACAGAGCGTTGCGTATTTCAAATATCTATTTTATGGCATTGATGCTAATTAAGTGATTTCTGAAGCCAATTTTTTTTATTTACAGTGTATGTCACATTTTTCTGGTTTTTCATTTAATTTTACAGTTAAGTGATACTTTTTTGGTCTATTACATGACATCTCAAAATGTACAAAATTGAGGACAAATTCAAATGACATAAACACTTTTGTATGGCAGTATCACACTTTTTAAAGGGCTCTATAAAGTCTGTAGATCAAACTTGGAATTTTAATGCATATTTACACTAACTTTTGACATTTTTTTTATGTGTAAGTGTGTCACAGGGACACTTCTGGCCACAGCTACAGCAACAGAAGGGATCCCCTGTGTGGCCTTTTTGCGTTTCAAGCTGTCTTTTTACTTTTACTTCCTCTGCCTTCTCTCCACAACTCGCACGCGCACACACACACACATCCTTGTACTTGTATATAAACTGAGGACATTACACTGACTTCCACCCATACATTTTGCCTAGCTCTGACCCTTACTAATCTATTCCTAACCCTATTATCCAACATTTAATTCACATAATACCTTTAAATCTAACCAGCAGAGCGCAGTACAACTGCAAAACATATGTAATATAAACAAGGGCATACACACAAATGCACACACACACACACACACCTTTCCCTGTTGCTGGTTTCTGCCCATCCGCCTCCCTTTTGCACAGAATTGCGAGTAAAAAGCCAGCTGATGGCCCAACGTGAGTGCGTGTGTGTGTGTGTGTGTGTGTGTGTTAAGAGAGGCCAGAACGTGGTACGCACATATGGTGTGTGACGTTAGGTCCACCTGTGTCCCCTCTATGTGCCTTGCCCCATGACTGCATGCTCTGCCTCTACCGCCCAGCTACCCAGTCCTTGGGCAGGCAAAATCAGGTGAAGGGGGGCGTTGTTGTGCCATGATGTCAAGAAATTTCAATCTTTCCCTGTATTTGCTCATGTGCAGCATTTTCAAGGAAAAAATTCTAATAATATTTGTTCAGTTTTCTGTAATTCTTTCTTCCTCTACCCATGCTAACTGTTGCCTGGAGGAGTCCTACAGGACCACAGCAGGACAGCTGACCACATTGGAAAGAGCTGCTTTGGACAAGAATTCAAGAAATGCAGCTTATAAACAACCCGAGCCTTAAATGGCCACAAAACATTTGGTTTGCTTTCAGATGATCAGCTGTTTTGTGGAGACCTGCGCCATGGAGCGGTCTCATTCTTAAACATGTTATAAGAAAGTGGAATGTGTGTGTGAGAATACAAAGCTGAAACAACATCCCCATAAACATCATCAGTACTTATTATTTTTTCTTCTTTAATGTCGTTCTATGGAAAATGCTTCCCAACTTTGTAAGATTCCTTGGCTATTTTCATATACAGCTATATTTTTAACAAGTCTGTTGCAGTATTTTAATTTAATGTTTGGTCTCAGTTTTAAGACTGTAGTCTAATACCTGAATCAGAAAGCTCTGGATTATTTATTTAATTATTTTGTAAGGTTTTGCTGGAGAGTAATAAGTGGCCAATATCTCATCTGAAGTAGGTAACATGTTGGAGTCCTTATTTAGCATAAATGCTGCAAATTGACAAAACTATTGCAGTGGTTTAAGTAAATTCTGATTTATTCATTTTAATACTATCTCACTGTTTTGGATGTTTTATGTTTTGGTCACTTGTGGTGCATCTCCTCTTGCCGCCATGTCTCATGTAAATAAATATCACCCTGAATAAAAAATAAAAACATTTTAAAGATTCATAAAACAGCATTTGACAAATACGTTTTTGAGATTTGTTTAACTGTAAAAGCATCACCCTCTAAGTGACAGTATCTGAACTCCAACACCCAGATTAATAGGAACCAAAGACTCAACGGTTAATTTCACTTCACATTTGTTGTGTTGACCAAAGTTTTTTTTTTTTTTCAATTGTTTCAATAACAATTTTTAGCTTCCACCCTCATTCGTTCCTTTCAGGCTCAGACATGAAACAAAACATTTTTTTAAAATGACCAGGTCCAAAATGTTATTTATTTTATTTTATCATTATTTTATGTTTAAAATTCTTCAGTTTAGTCAATGCTGCATTCTCCCTAGCATGTTCATTTAAATAAAGGACACAAAATGTGTTCATGGCTGTAATTATAATTGCATTTACTGGCAGTAAAACAGAATCAACACCTCCCTATGGGTCCCGCTCTTTGCCACTGTGCCACCGCCGCACCCCTACTCTTCAATCTTGCATGAATTACAAATATTGCCTGTGAACGCAATGACTCTGTTATTTTGTGTCATCATATCTGAGTAAAGAGTGTATAATATTGACCTGGAGAGGAGTCAACAGAGTCCTCCTTTTGACTTTTCTGCAACAGATTAATGAGATTTTATGTATCTTTTGTCTGGAAAGGGAACCAACAATCAGCAGGCAACTTTTGAAGTAGTCTGTCTTCTGTTCTGAGAATAAAAATGTCTCGTTCATGCTGTGTCGTTTGTTTCCTTAATTTAGTGGTGTGTTACGGAATCTGTCATTTCCCTATGTGATGAAAAAACATCCCACTGCTGCTTTAATTCAAAACAAGGTCCTTTTTTTAGTTGAGCTATAGTTCCTCTTAAATTCTGCATGATTTTCTGTCAAAGCACACCTTTGATATTGATTACTAAAAATAACATATTTTCATGCTACTTGTTTCAGGGAAAACAACTTCCTGATAATCAAATATAAAATTTGATTCTCTAACAACTTTATTTATGGGTTTGACCCCTTATTTTCTTACAGTCCTGTGGGAAACTTTGCTTCATTACAGAATCCCTCTGGTTTTTGCTTCATTTTGTCACACTCTAATGTTTCAGATGGTCAAACAAGTTTTATTCTGAGACAAAGAAACCCTGACGAAATACATAATGCCGTTTTAAAAGATAACTTCATTATCAATGCAAACAACCTATCCCTATTTGAATAGTAATGCTGCCCTCCTGGAATCAGGAACTAATCGTGTTTAAGCGCCCTTTTTATGTTGTTTAATTTTGCAGATTACAGCCTGACTTCGAAACCATGGAAACTGAACCTACCTGGCAACATGATGTTGGATGAAAAGTCTTAAAAAGCAACACATCATGCCCTGAGCTAAAGAAATTTAAGAACAGATGAAAGATAAAATTATCTGTTATGTTGTTGTCAATTAAAACAACATTTTCAATGCTTGGAGTTTCCAGAAAGCCACACCGAGAGCTGATACACCTTGATGATTGCTGAAAGTTTTGGGAAAATATTACATGAACTGTTGGGCCACCAGAAATAAAATCTAAATTTTAGAACTTCACTTTGTACATATTCAGGTTGTTGTCTAATAATTACTTTTTCTGATGAATAGAAGAGTTTAGGTTTGACAAAAAAGAAGAAATATATAAGAACTGAAAACTAGTTTCCATTTTAGATCAAATTAAAACATTGCAACACTAAACCAAAACTGGATACTTACAAAATGTTGAAGGGCATATTGAATAACATGTGAAAAAGTTGATATACTACTTACAAACTTTAATTTTAACTTTGATAAACTGCTAATCATACCTAAAATTGTGATCTCTGAATGATGTCTTAAACATCAATATAATACAGTCACATGAATAAAATATGCATTCTCATGAGGCTTGTCATTAAAAGTACCTTTAAAATTACTTTTAAGCATTAAGCATTTCATTTATATATTAAATGTGTGTTTTTTAAAAATGGTCTGATATAATATATTTAACTAAAATGTAGGCTTTTATTATGTAATTGGAATATCAATATGCTTCACAGAAATAAAGGCTTAAGAAGAGTTTGTGAGTAATTAATTTATATGATTTAATTTTGTGGTTTGAGGTATTGAAATAAATTTTTTTCCAACAATATTTAAATTTATCAAACATGATTATGATATGATCAGAATTTTTCCACGTGTTATGCGCGTTACATATATATATATATATATATATATATATAATTATTATTATTATTATTAAAAATGTTGGAGTTTTCATTGCAATAAAAATGGTAAGAAAATCAGACAAAATTGAAATTTCTGCTGCTCCACAAAAATAAATTCATAGGATTAATTCAGATATTTGACATTATACAACAGCAATAAAATGAAATCTTTTTATTTGTTTTTTTGTTTCGCATTTTTTGTGTTTTTATTATTACTAGTTTGTGACAGGATATCTTGGTATTAAAAGGAACCAAGAGTTAAACCTTTCCATTTGGATACACATCTATTTTTAAATGACGAAACACGCAATGCGCTTGAAATTATGTTTAATGTTAAACTTTAATACGTTCTCCCACCTATAAAAACGACCTTATAGGTAAATGTTCAAACTAGGACAGAGCAGCCACATTACTTCTCGCACGTAAACGGCCTTAACTTCGAGTTCTCGCGATAGTTGGCTTGTGAACCAGAGGATCCCCACAGGATGTTGGAGAGGGATGATGAGAGAACCGCTCAGTGGTGGAGAATCAGACGTCGAGTAGAATCCCTCATCACCGAAAGCGGAAGGTCTGTGCTAGACGGTTGGGACGTGTTCGTGTCTGAATTTGTTGTGTGCGTGTTCATGTGGAGGTAGTGGGTGGGTTCATGACAGATAGGGGTTGTGGGGGGTGCCGCTTCCCTCAATGACGTTTCTGGCTTTCCTGAGAATCAAAACAGCCGTTGGCCGCGGTAACGGTAGCTTCCCCCCCGCAGCATGTCGGAAATCCGTTTGACTACTCTGACGGAGACTGCCGTTTAGCTGAGCTCGCAGCCCCGCATAGCTCCACTCAGACCGGAGTTAAAGGCAGGAATAGGAGCGGTGTGTGAAGAGCAGGTGCGGGGAGGCAGGGGGACACACTGCCACAGCACCTGTCGCTGCTGCAGGTAATACACCGCTGCTAGCCGGACACTGTTGTGACGGTAAACATGACACGGAATGGCGAGATAAATGGCGTGTTTATGCAGGATAACATGCGGGGGCGGCTCCGAGTTGACAGACCACTATGACTGATGCTTTAGAGGTCTGCGTTTCTAACTTTTACTGATGAAAACGCCACAAAGGGGTTGAGTTTTATTTTTAAGCTCAGTACATAAATTACTATCTGTATGTCTATCTACATTTTTTCATTTAATCTTGTGTTATTAATTATGTGTAATGTGCAGGCATGTGGGGCCACCCCTTCAAAGCTCCTGGAGGAAATATTTTCAAGCCTTTAGCCGTCTGTTGTAGAAAGAAGTGAGTTTTAAATGTGATTGTTTCTGTAAAAGACTTTTTTGGAGGCTAATGCACGAATATTTACCTAAAATCTTTCCAAGAGGAGAACATAATTGATGCTAGCTGTGTGCTGCTTGGGTTGCATATTGTTTTGTAGGGCGGTTGAACTTGTCAGAATCATATGTACATATCAAAAAGCATCGCCACGCTTTGCTACCACAAAATACAATAACAGCAATTGACTTTTTATTTGAAATAAATGGGGGGAAAAGGAGCTTCCATCAACAACAGGTTGTTGCACTATATCATGTTTGATGCGCCTGGCCTTTTGCTTTTGGCCTATTGTTGTCTAAGCTACATGTTTATGTGCATATTTTATAATTCACGATGATGTGCAAACTGCAAGCCCGATAATTTAGCTATTGACGTATTTAACAATAATAAATCACTCAGAACGTCTTGACTTGTCACTGCAATTGGAGATGGTAGATTCCTTAATTATGGTGCTGCACAGGTCAGACAGACATCGGTCTAACAGTGATTGGACAACAAGATATGTGTATTAATATATTGTCTCTTGCATAAAATCTAAGCTAAGTGAATCTGTCCATGTTGTATCTGTTAGTCATCCACATAACACAAAAATTGAACTATTTGGGCTAAACACTGTGCTGAAATAAACAAACCACTTACCCTGCTCGTCACCCTGAGCACAACATCCACAAAGTGACGCATGGCGTTGACAACATCATGCTGTAGCCTTTTCTGCGCACATTATGTGATTTTTCAAAACTCGTAGAGGACTTGAACGTGCCCACATGTGTGAACTTGGTTGTGATACAATCTTGACAGTTACTCCTGACAGAATAATCCAACAGAGAAGTCAGTTCAACAATGCTTGGACAACAAGGTACGGTCCTGCTGTTGGAGTCAAACTGTGAAAAGAGGGAGAAAATGATAAGGAAAAGGAGACGGCTGGGGAAGCGCTCTTGGTTGGCAAAAACAGAACAGCAATAATATGATTTGAGCCAAAGCAACGATCGGATTTTCTGCCACTGCTTGATATTTGACATAGGTCGTTTCTGTTTTTGAGATAAATAAATTTGCTTCTGGTTGCGGGATGACAGCAGTCCACCAACTGCAGTTTCCGACCAAATCTTAAGATTGTTTTATGATGGACAATTCCATGTAAGGAGGCTGATATTTGCAGAGTGAGGGCCTGGCTTTTTGGTGTCAGCTTTGAAGCCGTGTTGTCTCAGTCATTCTTGTTCCCCTCGTCACAACAATTTAACGTAATTACTTTTCAGGTCAGCATTCAGTAATATGTTAGGGGTAAGTAATAGGGATGCACAATATTGGTTTATTGGATTATTTTGGTCGATATCCAATATAGCCAATATGCTAAATATTCTAAAACTAATTTGGCTGGTAACCGATAGCAATACAAATATATTTTTGCTATACCTACTTACTGAAACTATATTGCTTTCTCTACTGTGGAATTAAAATACTGCATTATCTTTGTCAATTTAGCCTGTTACCAAATGTGAATACTAAAAAGGTTCTGAAACGATGCAACACTTTCAACTTGAATTATGTTTAATATCAAATTTATTCATGACACCTGCTCTCTCTAAGACAATAAAAAAAATCAAACAGTGCAAATTTGACGTCATGCTGTGCTGCAGCCATTATTGTCACTGGTTTGTCATATAAAAATTATGCCTTTTATATCAGTGAGTTATTTTGACGGAATATCCGATGTCCGATATTAAATTTTACAGTTAATATTTACCGATACCATGCCACTAATATTGTGCATCCCTAGTAATTAGCTATTCATTGTTGGGTTTGTAGCTCTGGAGTGCTTTCCTTATTTATCTATGTGTAGGTGTGCAACACTCTCTGCAGAGACTGAGAACTCCTATGTCGATTTTTGACGTTATTATGATTTTTTTCTGTCATAACAGGAAGACAAATTTATATGTGGCTAGTCTTGCATTTTTATGTCATTCCCTAAAAATGTGCTTCATTTTTTAGCTGGGTATAAGATCACAGATTTCATAATTCGACTCTGTTTTTGTGTTGTCTGGTTGCCTCTTTTTGATAGATCTTAACTGTTCTGTTGTTTCCATCACCCAAACAGAAGCGCCATAGTTCTGTTTTCAGGAGTATATTTTAAAATAGCCTTGCAGCGTCACAAAATCTGATACCTGAAAACTGCACTGGTGTGCAGAACGCCGTGTTCCTCCACGTGAGCTTATGCGCCGTTACATCCGCACGTTAATGCAGCCCAGTTGTTATCTCTTGTGATAGATCAAAAATGCACAAAAATCTAGATTTTTCTTTCTAGATCCTCCATACACATGTTATAAAAGCATGTGAATAAGTCAAGTGTCCTCTATCAGAGGTAGCACGAACTGGGCGGGCAGTGCAGATGAACTTTTCACCAGCCTACGAAAACGGACTCGTTCCTGCTCCAGGAAGCTACGTTGATCAAATTAGAGCCGCTTTCATCACGTATTTTAGATCGATGCAAAAAATGCGGCTGAAACACACACCCTTGTGTGTGCAGTGTAACATTTGCGGTCCTGCCAAATTGGCTTTCCTTTTAGAAGGATGATCATGGATTCCCTGCAGATCACGTCTGCCAAAGTTTGTATGACGCCACTGATTGGTTTTAGAAAAGTTTTTCTGAGGTAAGATAAAGCAAAGAGTGCTCCTCTGACCTGACAAGAGGATTGCACTAATGGGTTCGCCCTTGAAGCTTATTTCCAATGGAATTACAGCCTAGAGAAACTACTAATACTTTCATCTTTTCTTTGCAATGTACGTTAAAACCTACACTTCTTTTCCTTTTTTTTTAATCAGGTAGAGTAAAACTAGTGCGACTAGAGTCATTTCTTTAATACTGGAGATGTGAAAAGATTATTTTTTCCATTCTTTTTGCACTAATGATAGGATTTAAGTTATTTAATGCAATGTGGCGTCCCTCTAAAGTATTCACTACCCTCAAACCTTTTCACATTTTGTCACAAAACCACAAATATCAGTTTGTGTCATTGAGATATTAGATGATGGAGCAACACAAAGTAGTGCATAGTGGCAAGCTGTAAGGAAAATATGTTTGTTTCTAAAAGACTTTACAAATAGAATCTGAAAAGCATGATATACATTTATAGGTAAAAACCCATGGCAACCACTTGCCTATAGAGATCATGTAATTAAAAAATAGTTCACTTGTGTAGAACTGCTCTTTTTTTCTCAGAGATTTGTTAGATATAAGAGAACGAGCATCATAATGAAAACTTAAACCAGGGGCAAAGATTGCGGAGAAGTTGGAAGCAGGGTTATGGTGTAAAGCAAATCTTTATGGGGAAACCAGTCAATATATCATCTGAAATGAAAAGAGCATAGCACAGCTGCAGATATATCAAGACATGGCTGTCCACTTAAACTGACAAGACAATTAATTGGAGAAGCAGCCAAGAAACCCGAATTGACCAACAGCCTTGGGTGGCAGAAGCTGTTGAAAGGACAAATAGTTGTGGAGTTAACGCATTTGGCTTTTACTGTAAAGTGGTCAGAAGAAAGACATTATTAAAAGAAAAGCATACTAAGTCCTGATTGCAGTTTGGCACGATTCATGTAGGGAACACAGTAACTGTGGAAGCTTTTCTTCACCAGGGACATGGAAACTGGTTTATACAAAGATGGACGAAGCTAAACACAGGTCAGTTCTGGTTGTAAACCTGTCCCGTGCTGTCAAAGACCAAGGAGAAGTTTCACCTTCCTGCAGGACAACATACATACTTAACATACACCCAGAACTGCTGATCAAAGCATATGCATGTGCTATGTGTTAGAATGGGCCAGTCCAAGTTTGGGGTTATATCTGATTGAGAATCTGTGGCAAAACTTGAAAGAAGTTGTTCAAGGATTTCACAGTTTACAAGAGAAGAATAATTAACTTTCAGTCTCTAGATGCTTTGTGTTGGTCTTTCACATGTTTTCCCAATAAAATAATTTGAAGTTTATGCTTGTAAAATAGACAAAACGTGGAAAAAGTCCATGAATATGTTGGCAAAGAAACAATGTATTTTATTACTATAAGTGTGCACATTTTTTTTTTTGGTAGAAAAATCACACAAAACTGGGGTTGGACAACAAATCAATAACAATATATATTGCGGTGCACACATGAATAATATCAATATTAATACCTCTGATAGAATTTCCAATAATTTCACTGAACGCTAATCCAAAACTGCACAGCACTCTGGGTAATGTAGGCAGAGGAAAGACTTTAGCTTCTCAACCTCAGCCAGCTCAGCAAGGTGGGTGGCATCAACTAACTCACTCACTCTTTGGTTACCTAGCAACAATCTATTAAGTAACTTGGCAGCAGCAGTATCACCTTGTCTCATACCTGCTTAAAAATAAAAGACAATGAAAGCTGTCGATAAAACAGGAAAGTTCACATCACTAGTTAGGCAGTATTTCAGATATTTAAAAAAATAATTATCGAAATCAACTGATAGGAAACCCTCATGTCGTGACGCCTTTTTCAGCCATATTGTCCAACAGTAGCTTCTCCTCAAACTACTACTAGCTGCATCTAATTTTCTATGAAGTGGCATCATTAACTGTAATAAACATATGTTAAGTAGTGAAAAAGCATAGTTCAAATCCAGTTTAGTGGCAAATTTGGTTATGAAAGCATCAAAGCGTGTTGGACGAGTCTGCTTTTGTTCACCTAGATTCCACACAGTCACGATTCTGCTACCTCAACATAAAAAAAATAAATAAAGGCAGAAATGTACAGAGGTGTGTGTGTGCGTCTGTGGGGTGTGTTCCAGCCTTCGCCCTGACGTTGCAGTCCCTCCAGATGTCTGCGGCAGACAGCGCAGACAGAAGCTGATGTGAATACTGATTTTCAGCCTCAAACGACTCGACGGTTGCACTAAACCGCAGCTCCCGGTTCGGGCTGTACTGCTGCTGCGCGTCGTGTCGTACCATGGAAGTAGGGTGCATTTGAGGTGAACACGGCCGCTATGCAGAGAGAGAGGCGGGGGTGGGAGACGGCAGAGAGGTGCAGAGATTTGCCGTGAGAGAAAGAGTGTGAGAACATCCCTAACTGCCGTGGTTGCTATTTTTAACCGGGCTCTCTACTCCACAGTCCTGAGATGCTCTCCCACTCCTCAAACACAGACAAGTCAATCATCAGATCCACACACTGACTCACATTCTTCAATGTAAAGAGTTACATAAAAAGCAAGAGCGGTGGATTCGCTTTGGTATTCAGTGTCTGTTCGATGCGGGGGGGAGGAAAAAAAAAAATTCCTTGAATGAATGAGAGGTGGAGCTTAGAGATATCAACTTGGCAATCAAGGTCAGTTTTTTATTTTTTGCTTCAGAATGAGCTCTGCAATATTTCATCCTGTTTATAAGAGGGAGTGTTTGCAATAGAAAGAGGAACCGTGTGTATTGTTGGGCAGCGGGGGGGGGAAGCAGAGGAAGCTTTCGTCCTCTCAATAACAAGTTGTTTGTCTTGTCAGACATTATGAAAGAGCTTTGTGGGGGGTGGGGGGTGATGGTGTAGCAGAGAAGCAAAATAAAGCCATGCTTCTTTTTTTCTATATCATGTTTTTTTTTTCTCTCTCCTTTCACTTCCTTTCAGGCTGAGTCACTACTGGTGAAGAAGGAAGGTCTGGAGAGGGAACGTGAGAGGAGGAGGAGGTGGAGGAGGAGGGGAAGACGAAGAAGAAGACGAAGAAGAGAGGGAGATAAGCCACGACAGGAAGCAAAACGACACGCGCGCTCAGATCTACACACCGCTTGTTTCGCGTGCGTGCGCTTGTCTGCGTCTGAGGGGGAGAGAGAGAGCGAGAGAGAGAGAGGCTGGGCGAGTTATAGAGGGTGAACGGGAAAGGAAGAAAGGGAGGGAGAGTGACGCGGAGGCTGGGAGAGCCGTTTCCCCCTCCCCTCCACCTCCTCCTCTCCTCTCCCTCGCTTTCTTCTCTCCTCTCCTCTTCTCCTCCCCTCCCTCCCTCTCTGGCTGTGTGGAGCAGGCGTGTAACGGCATCAGACTCGGCGTGAAGGAACCATGAGCGATGTCACCATCGTTAGAGAGGGATGGCTCCAGAAAAGGGGTGAGTACATCTAGAGCCTTCTCCCGCTCCCCTCCGATGCACTTCTAGTCTGCGTCCCCTCGTCTAGACCGAGGGGCCTGGCCGTGCCTGTCCACATGTGCCGGCTGGGAGGATGTCAGTGCGCGGAACTTGAGTGTGAGTGATCACATGGATGTCTGATCACCGGTGTGTGTGTGTGTTTGCATTAGCCATGTGTCTCTTTACCGTAAGCCTGACTGGCTGCTAGCCTGCTAAATCCCTGTTTTATTCAGTCAGATTATGTCTGGAAAAGCTGGGGGCATGCACAAGTGTGAGCGTGCAGTTACTGTAGTAACATCTAACGGATCCCTGTGGTGACATTGCTGGTGTTGCAGTGTTGTGTCATGCCAGTGTGCCGGCTCATGTCTGTGAAATGTAGTTAGTTCTGCCTTCTGAAGAGTTTTTTTTTTTTCCAACAGCATAATATGTTAAGTTCAGAAGTGTGTGTGTGTGGGGGGGGGATATCCTGAATAGTGTCACTGACAGTCATATGACACGGGTTCAAGGGAGCAGTTAAAGTGTAGAAAGGGTAGTGACAACACATCCTGTTTACAACCAAATGAGTGAAAAAAGTGCAACGGTCAGAGAGCATGTGGCAGAAATAGTGCTTCCCTGTTCTCAGACGTTCCCAGACCAGAGACAGTCACAACAGGTGGAACTGATCCAGAAACCGCTGAAAACGTTATTAGTTCCATGAGGTCAGCGGCGATGACTAGAAATGTCTTTTTTGGTGTAATTAACCCCAAATGTGGGTGCTTGTGTGTCTGATGCTGATAGAGATCCATCCAGCAGATGTAGGGTATGTGAATAAATGTGCGTGTTTGGAGGGAGAAAAAAAAAGGGGGATTTCCAATTTTTTAGGCCAATGAGCATCATTCCTCTTCACCATGGGATGGTGTCTAGGAATGTGCAACAGAAAACTGCCGAGCAGGAAGTGACATGGATACACAACAGACAACAGGTTTCTGGGTAATGTAGGAGGCGCACCGGGAGAAGATGCTGCTCCGCGCATTCACAGGGTGAATGTTCTGTGACTAAAGCGCAGACACGTGAACACACACACACACACACACACACACACACACACACACACACACACACACACACAAAGATAAAGCATGCAGTCTGCAAGCAGAGCAGGGTTAGATGGGGGGGGCGGACTTTTTTTGTCTCCCGGCGTGCCAGTGGGATGCTCAGTTGTCTGTGCATATTAAGAGGAAAGCATCGCCCTCAGTCACGACTCGCCGATGCCAGTGTTTGTCGGTGTGAGGGAGAGGTTAGGTAGGGACGGAAGAAGAAGAGGAGGAGGAGAGGGACTTCTGTTTGTGTCAGGAATATGAATGTTTGTCTGCATTGTATGATAAATCTTTGTCTGTAGCAGAGTGCGGGAAGAGACGCAGGGTCAGAGTGCTGACTCACTGTCCGGGTTGTGATAAAGCAAAGACTGCAGTCTTAGTCATTAGACAGACGGTTACTCAAATCAGAGATGTTCCATGCATGGAAAGTTCTCCAGGATTGAATTATGGACCATGTTTCTGGTTGAGTAAGTGACATGAAGAAAAAGAACAGAAACAAAGAGGCTAAAGGATGACAGGCCTGTAAGGTCTCTTAAAGTCAAAAGCTTCAAAATACCTAATTTTGCATATGTGAGTTAGTCGCATTGCATAGATTAAATGAATATTGAATCTTTTTCTTATTACACTATTCTTTGTTTCATGGAGAAATTGGTTGGTATAATCAGAGTATGATAAGCTTGGGTAAAAAATACAAAACAGAGAAATTTTAAAACAGAAAAACAACAATCATTCCAACTACTGCTAAAATTTAAAGTGTAACTAACCCCCAAATTATCTTATTTTGCATGATAAACTGTATTTGGTCAAACTGTTCCTAAGCAAGTTGAATTTTCCTATTGCTCAAAAAGGTATTTTAATGCTATACGCATTTATTGTTATTTTGATACAAAGACTTAAGCAAAAATGTAAAAATAAAAACCCTCTAAGTTTAGTATTAGTCTACAATAGATGGATAAACTATTAGTTTGTCATCAGCTGGACTTCTACTGAAGTAGCTACAGATTCTGCTTAAAAACAGCTGTGTTTTTATCTTGGCAAGAGCGATGGGTGATGCTTCTTTAGTATCCATATCATGACTCT
The DNA here is from genome assembly GCA_903066825.1 of Alfaro cultratus. NCBI lineage: Eukaryota > Metazoa > Chordata > Actinopteri > Cyprinodontiformes > Poeciliidae > Alfaro > Alfaro cultratus. The sequence continues at coordinate 33,552 of CAEFZX010016279.1, read as the reverse complement.
TCCCTTAACCCAGTGGTTCCCAAAGATTTTCTTCTGAGCTCCCCCAGTGGTTCCCAAAAATTTTCTGGGCCCCCTTATGGATTACAATAAAATCCCCCTCAAAAAAGAAAAAAAGAATCACACACATCGTTCAACCAGACATAAACCTATACACATATTTTGTTTTCAAGCTCCGCTGAAGTTTATTTCACACTTCTAGTTGCAACAAAACACACTACAAACCAACTTTACAGTAAAATACTTTTGTGTAACTGTTTCTTTTTTTCTTTTTATTCATTCATACCGCTTCCCGCGGCCCCCTTGCAATGGCACTGTGCCCCCCACACTTTGGGAACCACTTCCTTAACCTAAATCATTTCCATTGCGACAAGCTGATGTTTATTTTTAATGAATGGACTAGACTGACTAATCCTAAATCTAGAAAGCTCATAAAATCATTCATTTTTTTAGTAGTTGTAAATGTGTTGTTTTCTCTGGAGCCTTTTACACTGTTTTTCCTCTTGCTAATGGGTTTGGTGTTGAATGGAAATTATTTATTAGTTAATTGTTTGGGGGAATAAAAAGCACATCTCAGGGGTAAAGAAGACTTCTTATGGTCACAAACTATCAGGGGAAAGCTTTGCATGTTTTATGGTGGAACCGATTTGGAGAAATGGCGCTTTTGTTTGGCTAACTACTGTTATAAAAACTGGTCAAACATTACAAAACATTCACACACGCAACAATGGATGGTGACCAAATGTAGCGATGCTTGAATACAAAAAACGTCCAAGCATATTTTTTGTCAACTCTTAGCAACCATATGAAGCAGCAGAAAAAGCCCTTAAGCAGATACATTATACTGGAGTGGTTGAAATGACTAATTCAGCTCTCCTTATTCTGGAATGAAATGAATCCTCTCAAATACAGATCATATTTTCCACCAAATACAGCACAGTATACCCTTAGATGACCCTGCCTTTGTGTACACACTGACATGACTAGGATTTCCTTCCTCCTTTCACTGAATCAGGGTGTGGAGTGCAATCAACTGCAACACCTCTTTGTGTAAGAAAATCATGCACGTTGTGCAATCTCGCTACCTCTTGCAAACTTTACCACAAAAACAACATAGTTGCAAGAAAGCAAAATGAACAGTTTAAAAATGTTTGTTTTATTCTGATGAATACGACCAAAATGACACCGGAACGGGTCCGTTTTTGAGAAAACGTGAGTTGCTCCCCTCTCAGCAAGAATGCCCTTCTTAATTTCCGCTACTGCCAGGAGTTTACCTACTTTCAACCCATGTGAGGCTACAGGGGTCAGTCTCTCAGCCACTGCACCGGGTGGATACTGTTACCTTCACCAGCATCAGCTCACACAGCAGTCAGCACAGCAGATGGTCGGGAGGGAGGGGACAGATGAGGAGATCCGCATCATCTTTTCTTGGACACAACTCATTGTCCTCCTGTGTTTTCTTTTATAATGCAAAGTTACAGATCAGAGGTGAAACAGCAAAGTCAAAGCAAAGTGAGCCTTGATCGCTTTGAGAGCAGCGAATCTGTCACTTGGAGGTTTTTTGTTATGACACATCAGATACCAACTAAAATATTTTGTGGGAAAAATGGTTACAGAGTTGACTCATTAAACCATCGCTCGCTTCTTAGATGAGGACTTGTTATGATTAGCATTGTTAGCTTTAGCATGTCCCACAACAAACACACTATGAAAGATCAGTAGGATAAAGTAGAGCAAATTTACGGTACTGCTTTCAGCCTTTGTGGTGATAGATTAAATCTTATTTAACTCTTTAGCCACATGAAGGACTGGGCTCCTTGCCTGTAGAAATACAGTTTCATTTTAAATAGCTTCGTATCTTTTGTGCTAACTCTGTCTTAGAACACTTTACTGATTCTGAAAATGGGTAACTTCAAAATATTTTCTTTCAGTAACGCCACACACTGAAGAGTGTTATTGGCATAGCCTATTAAGACTAAGGTACATTCACAGCCTGATAAAACCAGCCCCTTGTTATACGCTTTGCTTTGTGCAGAGGGTCTCGACCCTTGAGAAACTATTAGGTGAACTCTGTTGAAGTTTTAAATTTTACCAAATCGCCAACGTTTGGTTGCGGCGTATAGAATTCTCCAGTTTGATGCCATGAAGCATACCGGGGCTTGCCTATGCTGTAAATAATAGCGAAGTGCCGATTTAAACGAGGCGGCTGCTAATGCTAATTCAGTATTTGGAAGTTTGACCAACACGTACTCAATGACTTCGTTCACTTCCTCTGCTACCTTTGCTAAAATTACAAAACAAGGCGCTGAAAATCGTCATAGTTGTTCACAACTTCTTCCATTCACTGATCGGCCTGGTTGAAATTCTACTGGAGAAATCAACTTTAATGGGAGAAATCCCCGACAGAGCACTAAAGGGAGATGAGAATCGAGTGGAACTGCATAGGCAGGCAATGACAGGGCTTGTACATTCACTGAGAATCAAAAAAGATAAAAATTTTTAACTTCATGGCTGAATCAACCGTCGGTCAGTATCAGTCGGCCTAAAAATCGTCAGATTACCGGTAACCAGCACTTTCCCCGATGGGTCTGTGTTTGTAGCCTCTGTATTTATCAGCGTCTGTGCTTACAGCTTCTCAGCATGAACAGATTTTTACCAATTTGAACTGTAATTAAATGTTTTAATTAAGTCTCAGATTTAATGATATGTTATAGAAATAAATCCTGATACTGGAGTATGTTTATGAGTCCATATTACTTAAATTACAAGTTAAGTCACATGGGATTGTAATGAAATACATTTAGCTTTTTTGTTATGATGCGAATAAAAGTGAAATTTCTACTAGTACATTACTAATCATTTTGGAACGTGCATAAATACAGTCTTTGTTGATTTGAATGTTATAAAGCATCTTGAATAAGTAAACAAAAAAAGTAATATCTCTCGTGCACCTTTTTTTTTTTCTCTACTCAATGCGGACAGTTTGACATCTGGTTGCTGACCACATCTATGAAATGTATAATTTAGATCACAGTATTAGTCCTGCTGATGTAGAGACTCAGAAGATGCCTTGGTGAGTTTTGCTCCCTTATTTCATGCATCTCTCTCAGCATGCCTGCATCGTTGGATATTTGGATTTGAAATGAAAGCCATCACTTCTCCCCTTTTATTCCTTCTTTGTTCTCCACTCTCCTTGGAGCAACTGTATTTGCTTTACTGTGTACATATTACTGCTGTGGGGTTCATTGGGTGCAGTGCAGTGGAGCAGCCATCTTGGCTTAGTAAGTTCAGCGAGTTCAGTGTTGCTGGAGGCTGGCTGGATCAGGTGGCAGTGCCAGATCTCTGATATCAATCACCATTCGCTGCCGCCGCCACTGCCGGTTCCCACTTCTCCTTCTCCTCTCCTCCTCCGCTTCTCATTTCTTTTTCAGCCCCCATCACCTTGTACTCCTTCTCTCTGCTCCCTCTGATCCGCCAAAGCCTGCAATGCATGCACATCCACGGCAGCAGCCGACAGGCAGACAGTGCAGGCTTTGTTATGAATGGCATCCCCTTGTACATCCGGAGGAAGTGTACTCTCCAGTGTGGTTTTACAAACTGTCTCCATTGTCCTAAGAATGACTCACTCTACACTGCAGATAATGGCAGTCAGCCAGACAGACTGACAGCACAGCACAGAAGGACCAGTCTGCAGAGCCCACAGACAAACGGCACAGGAAAGGGAGACGGATAGTTTGTGACAGATACAGCCACCGCAAAGAAAGAAGAGACGGGAACTGCGAGAATTGAGGAGGATGTGAAAATGAAAGGAGTTTTTAAATTTACAGAACTTAATTTTTGGGAAGAGGAGCTAATTTTGGACATCAGTGACAGTAGTGTCAGCAGATATGACCCATTTATTGAAACTAGACGCCACAAAAGAAAAAAAACTAAACAAAACAACTTCAGTACTGATTTATTTATTTATTTATTTTTTTTGACTACTACCCAATCAGGCCAGAGGGAGTTTAGCTTTTTTTTAATTTTTGCTACATCAAAATGACCTTGTGTGTTTGTTTATGATGTTCTGAGCTAAATAGATGTGGACACTTTAACTGTTTGAAGTCAGTAAGATCTGCATCGAGAGAAGGATGCTTTTAAAGCCCATGCCAGCGGAAGGATTAATGGATGGGCAATGTGAATGGACTAATGTAGAGTGAGGTAGTCTTGGATAAATGAATGAATGGATCAATGAATGGAGTGCTGATCATTGCGTATGCACAACTTGGAGAGAGGAAGCAGGAGGGGATGAAAGGAGGAGAGGTTGCATAATGCGATTAGTCTGCAGCTGAGGATCATCAAAATGCTGACCTCAAACATTGGATCACAATATGGATGGATGCTTCGAGATTTGCTCAGGCACTATTTGCTAATTGTTCTCACTACTATTTAGATATTTTGTTGCAATCAGACCTATTCATTTAAATCTTTTATAGTGCCGTAAAAACAATCCCACTCTTAAGATTTTTTTGAAATCAACTTTTCATTGTTAGTCAAATAGAATTTTACTTAGGATAATCTGAGTTGATACAAAAGACATCAACTCATTTATATGCCACAATTAAAAAGACCATGTATTTTTAACTATTGCATTTATTAGGGAGGTATCGCAATCAACCTGGCCTTATGTGAAATAGTATTTTCCCCCTACACCCTTGCAGCAACTAAGTGTTCTGATAACTGGTAAGGAGTCTTTAACGTCCCTGTGAAGGAGGTTTAGCCCACTCTTTTTTTTCCCCTTTTTTTTCAGAATTTTTTAATTCAACCACACATGTCTTTTCTAGCATGAATGACCTACTTAAAGTCACATTGTAAATTGACCTCTCCTCTCCAAAACCATATTTGTAAGCAGTCAGAAGTAGACTTTTGTCCTGCTGCATAACTCAAGTGCTCTGCAGTTGAAGGTTGCAAACTGATGTCTAGCTGTCTCCTTTAGAATTTTGTTCTTTCATTATTTACAGCAGATCCTTCAGTTCCTGAAGAAGCCAAGCAGCCTCAGATCATCACACTTCTACTACCATGTTTGTCAGAATGACGATCTTGTTCTGAAATACTGTACCATAATTGAATGCAACATCCAAAAGTCCACAGAATATTTTTCCAGCACTGTTACAGCGCATTCAGAGTCTTTTAAAAACTTTCTATATATCTGCAGGAAGTAATTTGTCAAATGCCAGAAGATGTTGTTTTTGGAGAATTCATTTATATCTGAAGAAAATATGAAATGTTAATGTCATAACATAAACAAATTGTCCATCACCAAACATTGATTTCTCTGTTCTGTCTCAATATTTTGCTTTCTCTGGTTTATTTTGCCCGTTTCTTCCTTATTACTGCAGATGTCCATTTGTGTTTATGAAAGGATCCTTGTCAACTCTTGTTACAATTTCCCTTTACTACCATTTTGATTTATTGACGGTGACAGCGTTGTCCTTACTTGAAAAGCCCTCTGAGTACACGTGGAAAACCATAGTCTATGTTTAAATGGGCTAACAGAGATTAGGCCAGAGAGGTGGAGTGTAGTTAACTTCTTATGGTAGTGAGGGCTGTTTGGATTCGGCTTTGGGATGATTAGTGGAGGGAGGCTTGAGTGTGGGTGGGTTTGGCTGATTTAGGCAAACAGATTAATGCCAAGTGGGTAACAACTACTGTAAGAATGGGCAAATAATACCACTTGCTTTTAGTTATGTTTTAGTGAGCTCTATGAAATTTGTATGTTTAATTTTCTGCCACTTTTTCTGAAGTTTGTCTGTTTTCGTGAAATGCCAGAGAGAGTGCCGAAGTGACCAGAGGTTGGTGTAATACACATTCTGAACAGTAAATTCACAATGAATAATATACAGCTTCATATCTGCCACCTTAGCTGGAGATCAGTCCAGTTACTATCTCTTTGGTTTTGCTGCCAAAGGAATACATTTCCTTTGACATCTGAAACATTTGATGTTTCAGATGTCATTGCTGACCAAAGTTGGGGCTAGGTATCAAATTCATAACTTACTGTACTCACTAAGACAATTAAGCCTTAGGCCTTGTGATCTGTTGGTGCCACTCTGACAGTAACTTTAGTACTTGGATTCAAAGTTTTCTTTGATGGTAAGGCCTGGATTTTTAACTCCACAAACCATGCTAATGTTCTAGCTCTAATAAACTTCATGGAACAATCTTGCTCTCGTCAACACAATGGGAGACAGACAGACGCACACACACACACACACACACACACACACGCGCACACCAAAATAATCCCCATGAAGCAAAGTAGCCTTTTGCATGAAACGGTGTCCGACAACAATCTTGGCCATTTTGTTTAATTCAAAAGTCCTGTACTTTTCTTTAACAGAACTTTGAGAATTAAACCTCAAAGAGAATTTTCTTGCCCTCAGTACTAATTACTGACAACTTCAATAACATATGTTTCTTTCACACAGTTACCCAGTATCTTGTTCATATGGTGGTCAATGACATTTTTCTTCAGCAGTCCAAGATTACAAAAATGTACATTAATCCTCTTTGAACTTGCTTAAGCACTGTTCTGAAAATTGATTTTCTCTCTTGTCCCATTTCCACAGTTGATCATGGCTGTGTTATACTCCTTCGGTTTCATGTACTTAGATAACACACTACAGTCTGTCTGGAAAACCTATGCTATGGGTTATACCAGCAGCCTTAAACACTTCTGCGATCTGTGGTTGCACACAGTTCGTTCTTTGTCAAGTGACTGTCATAGTCATCATCTTCCAGTCATTCTTGTTCTGGAAACAGAGGAACCTTACATTTAATCCTACCACTGTCAGCAAATCCTACTTTATATCCCCACCTTATTACAAGTCTTACCCACTAGGGAGTTGTCATTAGTGTGCAAACCTGACAAGTGTATCCAATACTTACTTTTTAATAAGCAAGATTTTCTTTACCTGCAGTTGTTGTGACGTGCTGCTAAAATTGTCAGCCACCATGATTTTTTTTTTTCCTGAGTAGATTTTCAAAGTTCAGCACCTCACCAACACCAAGAAAAATAAAAATACAGCCTTCCTTTCTGTCACTGTAGTTTTATTAAGAAGAGAATATAATGTGGAACCCACTATATCATCAGATTTGCAGTGAAGACGAAGCCTTTCACTTTGACCCATTTGATTTTTGAAAAATTAATTAGTTTGTGCTTATGTTGGAAAGTTTATGGTTAGGCCCAAAATTATTTATAGGCTACCCCAGGCTAATATACAGTAGATTGTTTTTCATTCAACCAAGATGTTTGTTTTTTTGGTATTTTTATCTACATTTAATTAAAAATGTAAAATGTTGAAAATTATTTATACTCTTTTCTATAATAAGTAGAAAATTCTTTATTGGCCTTCTAGTATTCTAGCCCTTTTTATAAGTGCTGACATGTTTTCATGTTTCCACTGGTCTCCTTTCCATCACTACTCTACTCTTTATCTTCTTCCATAGATGTTCTGTCAGTCTCAAATCAGGACACTACAAAATTTTTAATATAATTTCCAGTCAGAAAAAAACATGTTGGGGAAAAATAAAAGATTACTTTAAACCTAAATCTGAAAGGGGTATCGATAATTTTGGTCTCGACTATCCTGGAGCCTAGGTGAGAGAACTTTACAATGGAAACATCCATTGGATGCAAATTTAGTGTGGTTTTTATCAAATGATAACTCATAGAATACCCTTTGCACATTATTTATGTGAATAATGTCAGTATTTTTGTTCTATCCTTGCATGGAAATAGGGTCTCTACCAGCATACAACTATTCAGGTTGTACAGGAAACAGATCCAGGAACTGCTGAATCCTCAGTTGTCACAATGTTGCTGAAAAATCCTTGCAGGCCTTAGTCCCCACCTTTTCCCTGTTGCCTCAAATGCTTTCTCTGTGAAGAGACTGCATGTGGGCGACATATACATGTTCTCATCCACATTTCTTGGTAAGTAAGTGCTAATAAGCTCGCACACAGTGCAGCAGCAGCACATACAGAATAATGCAGGGGCAATACTGATCCAATCTCCAATCTCGCCTATACAGTAGTGGTGTACACACCATCATATACAGGCCTCTCTAGTAGAGTAAGTGTACAGTGCCTTAGTGGAATCAAAGCTTGCATGTCTGAACCCTGAGAAGTTATCTGCACATATTTATTAAGCTTTGCAGGATGCACCATCAAGTCCATTTGGCCTTTCCATCAAATAAACATCCATTCCGGACTACTTCCAGTAGGCTTGGCTTGCTTTTCTTCCGCCTGTCTTAATAGTTGAGCTGCAAAAGGAGGTGGTCAGGTTAAAGGGACAGTTATTCTATTTATATCTTCCCACCTGTAATCTGTCTCTGACAGGATTAACCAAACCGCTAGCTTTAGCCTGCCTGGCTACACAGACAGAGACAATGAAAATGTTAGTCATGCATGAATGCACTGATGTAGACCAATTTAATTCAATTTGGTTTACTTATACTGTGTAACATCAACACACATCCAGTGTCATCTTAAGGAGCCTAACAAGACGTGCATGTCCAATTTATATCAGGGCATGTGAAATCCAACTGGGATCATGAAAATTTAACAAATGTTGCAACTTTGGTGCCCAATAAAACCGAGTCTACTGGACTATCAGGTGTGAAAACTCCCAATATACAGTCTAATGTGATCCTAATTCCTGCATGATATGATCAAAGCAAGTTAATTTAATAATGACAATAGGAAAAATGTCTTAAGGAAGCCCAGCCAGTTAGATTGAGTCATTGACTTTGAGGGAATCTTCCTCCTGAAGAAGGATATGGTGACAGTGGAGAGGAGCAACTTCCTTTAACAACAACTAAGATTCTCAGTTTGAATTACGTTCCCTGGGCTTAAACATACATAAAATACGATTGTTATTGCAAGAAAGAAATATGCAAATATGTTTTAGCTTAACTGAAACATGACTGTCTTACGTATTCATCTGTGTGAGTGTGGTTGCGATCTCCGTGGTTTTTGTACATCAGTTATTCAGCCGGGTAAAGCCAGAGGTATGAGAGATCGAGCAGTGATAAAATGTTTTACCCTCTTTTCCTCCTCCATCTCTCGTTGCCAATTTGCAGTCATTAATTAGCTGTCCATGATAAAATTCCCCATTCCCACTCTGACACTGGTGTAGAGCAGTGGACGGTGGTGGTAATCATGTCAGCGAGGCTTGGCTCGGGGTTCTGAGGGGGCTAAATGGCCCCCATATGGTCCACTGGCTGGGGCCCACTTCTTAGCATGCTCTCATTAAACTGGTGCTTAATATACCAAGGTAAAGAGAGAGATACACATACATACACATGCGCGCACGCAGTCAGTAAGAGACAAATCAAAGCATTTAACAGGGCACAAAGGGACACCAGCTCAAGGAGTTGGTGTTTGTTTGTGTGTGCATGCGGGGTGTGTGTGTCCATGTTTTGGGGAGGCTGATGCTATACTATTGTTGACTTGCCATCTGTTATAAGTGAAGAATGTTGTGTGTGTGTGTGTTAAAAGACGAAAGACGAGACGGAAACGAAATAAAGAAACAGTGAGTGAGGTGCAGATGTCTCACAGCAGAGCAGGGGGTTCATCGGCAGACCGCTGTATGGGACGGGGGTTTGTGGTTGACAACAAGAGAAGAACTTTTTATAGGGGCTGCAGTTAAAATATCACTGGTATTTCTCTGGTCTCATTTAAGAGTTTAAACGCTTGTGGAACAGTAAATTTGCAAGTTTGAAACTGCAGCTTTTCAAGAAGGGGATGGAGTTTGATAAGGATTGCCTATTTGATTAAAAACAAAAAACAAACAAAAAATTGCTTCACTATAAAGACTATAGGCTATAGTGGGAATGTGAGTTACAATAATCACACCGATAAAAAGGTATTGGCTTTATTATCATTGATGTTTCTCCTGTCTATCTGTACAAACAGAAGTTTAGGAAATTCCAAATTTGACGTTTTATACTTTATGGGTGGACAGATGGGCCTGGGCTGGAGCAGGTGGAGAGTCCAGACAGGTAGCCAACCAGGACGGAGAGGGGAACAGAGAGCAGCAGTTAGTTAGGTGGAGAGCACTTACTGCTGGCCCTTCAGTCCAACACATGAATGAAACCTTTGAATGAAGCACGACTGGGCTGGTGTGTGTGTCAGCCACTGTGGGCTGGGGGTGTGTGAGAGGGAGCGGGCGGTGCACTTGACAATACTTGGGGAATGGCACTTGATTGTTTACTCTTTCCCCAATGGACTTGGCAATTGTGCTCAACGGTATGCATGTGTGTGTACGGTGTGAACATGTGCATTCGAAGGAGAAACATGCAGCTCTGGGCTTTTATGTTGCTCTTGGAAAAGTACGAAGGCTTCACAAAAGACCAGAGGGGGTCTTATGTTGTCCACACAAGTGCATGCATCCGCTCGCAAGACCAGCTGCTGCCCACAGCCCCAGCCCAGCGATTCTGAATTAATAATACAGGGCCACTCTGGAATAATGGTGACTTACACACACGCACACCCACACACACAAGCACAAAGCTTTGCACCTGTTCACCACTGCTCAACTGGACAGGGTTGGGCTCCACAATACACACACACGCTTCATGTTGCTTGTCTGTTGTAGGCGATAGTTGGACAGCTGTGTCTGTCGGCCTGTCTGCCTGACCTTCCCCTTCTTTTTCTGATGTCACTTCTTCTTATTGACTGATTTGTCCAGCTGCGCTCCTCCGCTTCTCTGATTGGATGGTTTCACATCCAATGAGGCAAAGACACAGAATGAGAATTTGAATATGAATGTCAGGATCTCAAAGAAATGTGTGCAAGTAATAATTGCTGAATGAAATGAAGAAAGACGGGACGGAGCATGACTTGACGAGCCTCAATTTTCTTTTACTGAGCGTCATTTGAATGACATTTGTGTGTGAACAGCATCGGCGTCATACGCACTTCAACTGAAAATAAACAAATATTTGGAGTCGAACCGCAAATCACAAATTCTTAAAAAAAAAAAAAAAGGGTTGTAGCAGATGGCTTTGGTTGAAAGTGATTTCTCTTCAACAGGTCCCTTTATTTTACAAATGATGTAGTGTTTTTTTTAGCCAATAAATCTGTATAGGAAGCATTTTGCATAAATAAACTGCTTAATGTAGACATCAATGATGTAAAATAAAAAATCAATGGTGCCAACATGCAGACCCCTCCAAAAGAGAGGGAAGAAAAAGAGGCAATAAACCAGCAATCAATGCAATTTGATTAGCCAGCTCATTGGCTGTGTGTGCCTTCCCTAATCGCATTGGATTCACTGCATTTTGAAGACAAGCGCCATGGCATTCCTAATGTTATCGCGTGTTAAAATGCAAGCGCTTTTTGTTCTGGTTCGCGCAGATTGTATTTTTACCTTCTTGATGCGCTAGAAGACATCCAAGCAGATCAGTCTTTATGTTGTTTTTTTTTCTTCCCCAAGCTGTGTTTGCATTGCTAGTTGTGTGTGGGTGGGTTGATGGATGTGTGTATGTTAAGGATATAGACCTTCTGACTGAGCTGTGTTTTAATATTCCTGATCGAATTAACCATAGACAAAACTTGAGTTTCCCTGCTTGATAATATAATATTTTAAAAGCCTTTCGCTCTGTGCTGACAGTATGTTCTTTTTGACTCTTCCTTAAAAAAGATAAGTCCCTTGTATTTATTTTGGCATGTTTTCAGAATCTCTGAATGAGATGTGAGAGAACTGGTTGCAAAGAGCTGCCAAAGTTCTGTAACGTGTGAAGAGCAGCGATTGTTGTGAGCATGTAGTGGACAGGAGGTCACACGGGGCAGGTGGGAGTCCTGGTGTCCTGTCCTTGTGCTTGTTCACTTGGCAGACCAGAAAACAATGAAACGATGGAATAAACCATATCTGTTACATTTTAATAGCATTTTTTGACTTTCTAATCCAAATGATGATGAAATGATTTATTATTCGGGATGCACCGATCAAAATTTAGTGGCTAATTTCTGATCTCTGGTGTTTTCAGTTTTCCAGTTTTTTACTCATATTGTTAATTATCTATACACAGACCCATTCTATAAATTAGAATATTATTGAAAAATCCATTTATTTTAGTAAGTCCACTACCAAGTTAAACACATTACGTAGATTAATTGGACAAAGACTGATGTTTTAACACCTTTATTTTCCTTAATCATGATGAGTTTCTAATAACAGCTAATAAAAACATGCTTTAATATTGCATTCGACTTGTAAACAGGAACTACTTTGAAAAACAGAAACATGGGCTTAATGAAATTCATGTTTAATACCAGCTTAAAGGTAGTTATTTTCAAAGGGTGCTTGTAATCTGACAAACGAGACTCATCCAGTTGTATATTTTAATTAATTGAATAAAACTGTAGTGCTTGCTGGAGCTCAGTTGCTGTAAAACAAGGTTTTTACTATTAACTTCTCGTAAACCCAAAATGAGAATAGTCGACGTGGTAAACTGCGAGAGAATGTAAATCTTCACCTTACGTCTGTCCAAAAGGCAGAAACTTTTCCAATTCACACATGTTCATCAACAGGTAAGGGTCAAACCCTCAGGGGAGGCGGAGCCACTTTGCTACATTGTGTTCAGTCTTTTTGTCATCTTCAAATAGTTTCCCACTATCTCCTCCGACCGTCATCTTTGATTACCTCGTCATCGGCTTTGAGTCAAAGCCTCAAGCCATTACCAGAATCACACAATTACCAACAGTAAGAACCAATTTGACATTATATTTAATATGAAATAACTAATCACATTTTAAAAAATCAATTTTAAGAAGAACAAAAATACTGCCCAATGTATTTTTCTTTAGTTATACCAGGTCAAAAGGGGAGATAATGTGGTTAGAGTCATAAAGTCTGATGATAAGATTGGAGTAGCCTTGGCTAAGTGACCTTCACCCACCCACAGTTCAGCTTGGTAACCAAAGCCTCCTCTCTGGCACAGGTGCCACTCAGCTGCAGGGCTCTACTAAGATGCTAATATGCTACTACCACAGTAAATCCTATGGTTTTTATAGGAAGCGACACATTCTTCACGCAAATTGAGGTTTAAAATGTCTGAAGGCAGAAATGCCCACACCCACACAAACCGACAGTCACCCAGGGAGAGCATTTTACATATATTGTCCACACGCACGCACGTGCGCGCTCCCACTCGCTTTCTCTCTCTCTCTTACACACACACACACACACACACACATATACACACACAAACACACACACACACACACACACATCAGTATGGTGAGGATTAGGATGAGAGCCGTCTTGGCTGCACCGTGTCTGTCACTCACTCAGGCTCTGTGTCAGCATCGCACCAGTGGTGATCCAAGGAGCCACCACCATCTACTGGATTGTAGCGGTACTGCAGCAGAAAAAGGAGTAAGGGAAAAAATTGCACATACCTGTATAAAACAGGGGATGGGATTGTTATGTTATGGTATTGGTAATATAATCAGAATTTTTAGTTTAGTTATTTTCTATTATGAATCCAGTTTCTTAGTTTTTTCCAAATAACTGACATCTGACACATTTTGAACGAACAGAAAGATAATATTTAAATGCGAGGAGATACTCAGATGTTTTGTCTTAGATAAACCTCGAGTAAAAATGAACAGGAGATTGTACAGTCAACTTCAGGTTCCTTGGACCAGTGAGTCTCCATAGCGACGTGGCACTGAGAAAAGTTGGGGTATGTGTGAGCAGCTCTTTTTGTACCAGCTGGGGGAGCAGAGGGGCACCATGGTAGCATGCACGCATCCATGCATGGGCTTGTGTGTGTTTGCATGCACCAAGCACAGACTAGCAGCAGACTCTGGCTGTGTGCAGCTGGCTGGGTAAAACCTCCTATTGCCCCTTTTGGCCCCCAAGGGAAAACCACTCTCCCATGGGTTTCCACTCAATCTGCCATGCTGCCCTGTCCCGGCTCTCTGGAACCATCACGGCCTCAGCAGCTTACTGTAAGGCCCTTCTCGCATGCGTTTCTAAGGCTCAGACTTCATCTTTGTTATTCCTCAATTCCAGCACTTTATTAATCCCTACACTACTGTAGTGTCTGCACGTCAGCATTGAACCTTTAAACGCAGCAGCAACTCCGGCTTCAAAGTGAATGTGTTTCTTTGAATCCTGTCCTGTTATGTAAGAGCGAAAACACCCCTTAAGTTTTTAGAAGAACATGCAGCTCCGCTTTCATAGTGTCAGGGATTGGGATTGTATTTAAAGCATTTACACAAACTTGCACACACACATACACACAAACGAGCTCAAAATCCAGGCCCAATGTGATAATGAGTCTAATGCAGTTTAAGTGGATTGGCTTTGAAGAGGCTAGATTCGCCTTAAGATGTCTGAGCAGACTGGAGTTAAAACTGCTGGGGTTGGGGTCACGCACACGGCCATGTCCTTGTAAACATATCCATTCACTGTGGATCTGCAGAGAGGAAGATGCTTTTTCTCACTAATTTTTTCTTAATAATCTTTTCACGTTTTGGGAATCTGATTTCCTTCCCGGAATCATGAGCTTCAACCAGCTCCCGTCCTCCATGGACAAACTGCGGGACAGATGTCTTCCTCAAGCGTCTTACCGACACAATTCCTCACTTTCTTAACCTTTCAACCTCCCAACTCCTGTGCTGCCCACAATTACTTCCCCCTCCCTTCACTCCTTTGACACAACAGTTTCCTGTCTGATGTTCAACTGGTTCTGTCTTATTTACTGTTCCTTTCTGATTAAAAAATATACAGAACATTTCCTAAAATTAAATTGACATGTTTCTAAATAATGCCCAGATATGTAGGTGATTTGTCCAAATTTATGTTAGATATTACTTTTCTAAGTTTCCCCAAGGACCTTGTCTACAGTTTTAAGGTGTGTATTATGTATTTACGTGACTGCAGTATGATTATAACCCTGTCATATCTCTTTGTACAGTTATATAAAAAGCAAAGTAATATTCTAAGGCTGTACCAGGCTCTATAGGTAAATAAATGCTAAGCAAGGGAATCAAAAACATATATAAAAATCTGAACTGTTATTTAATCAAAGCTTTGCTAAACTGTAAGCAGTGTGAAAAACAAATTGCCTGCACTTATTACAATTTGTATTTTGCTATTTTTCACACATGCAGTACTTCACAACAATGGAACTCAGTTAAGTTTGGTTTCATGTGTCCCCTAATCAAATGATGAATGAAATGCAGAATCTCTAGCCACCATCACTTTGTACAGTGAAGTTCATCCAGGGAGTTCTCAAAATTGCCTCCACTGCCTTTTTGCACAGTTTCTGATAAAGCAAAGACAAATTTGGGTGAGTGATCTTTCTGGCTCCTACTTATTAGCTCCACATTACAGTGGAACTGTTTATATTCAAGAATAACTGATATAATTTAAGCCAAACTTTCCTCTGAGCAGCATCAGGGCTACCTCTACCTCTAAAAGTTTGAAAACCATGGATCTGGTGAATGATTGTACAGTTTTGAAGTCAATCCCAGCTCATCAGTGCTCCACTGACAGCAAGTATGAGGTGAAGACTCTTAATCAGCAAAGAAGGGTGCTTTTTGTCTATTTGGCTATTACCTTCGTCCTTGATGTCTGGAGTGAAAAAATGTGCACTTAGTTTTTTGCAGTCTACTTTTGCATTTTTGCCAGTTTTGTTAAACAATAAAACATTTCTGTTTGTATTTGTCTGGTATTTGTTTTTAGTAAAACTAGTAATTAAAATAGTGTATTAATGTGAATCTGTGTAGCTGTTTGTGTGTGTGCAGTGTTGTTTCTTTGGGGTGGGGCGGTCTATGCATTGGAACATGGCAGGAATTTCAGTCCACCCGTATCTCCGCCTCTGCCTGCCTCTGTACTCCACCACTAACCAGCACTCCAGCTTCCAGAGCGCCAGTCACACAGCCCAGTCTATTGCACCATCTGCATATCAACGCCTGCCTTGGCCAAAGCATTAAATTAAATCCCTGTTTGGGTTGATTAACAAATGGCTGGTGAGCTCACATAGTTACGGAGTTATTTATTTAATTGCCATTATGGCTTTTCCTTCTTTTGCCTACCATTTTTTTTTAGCTAGAATACATCAAACTAGGAGAACAAAGGTGTGCCGGGTGTCTTGAAGGACTTTGTGTAAGACTGAGCAGTGGGAGAAAGTGTTTAAAGTTTGCACAAGTTTGTTCCTCATTCCGATTGTGCTGGCTGACGTTCAGCACTGCCATGTGTACCTGTCTCCTTAATGCGTTTCAATCTCGTAGTCTCCCCTCTGTCCCGATGTGAACAGCTAATGGGTCTGCTAATTGAGTGACAGTTAGCGAGCGCATTGTTCTAATTCCAATCAGAAACCTTGGAACAGACGCAGTCACAGCTGATTCATCTCTGCCTCTTACTGCTAAATCCACAAGCTGCAACTGGAAGATGTGCCAGCAAGATTTATTTCTCATAGAAATTAGAAATGACTTCTAAAAAGCCTGGCTCTGTTTCTGCTGCTTAGTTTGTGCCTCTCAAACACAGACACGTAAAAGAGTTCACCTCTTTATTTCACTTGTTTAACAGCAGTCATGTACTACTCTCATGTTTCAGAGCACTTGGATCTCTCAACTAGCGGCGCAATGTCCAAACAATATATCTAGTAAAGAATGACAACTAAATATAAAATGGAACATTTAGAAAGTACTGCTGAAGCCTCTGGGTCAGTTTACCTCTTTGCCAATACCCCCAATTTTGAGGCCTCATAATTTTTTCATAACCCATTCATAAACAAATGATTTCATACACATTAACTTAACCCACTGCATAGTTATCCCCAAAATTATTCATTCCCCTGGCAGATTTAGTTTTTATGTTATTTTTTCAATTAACGTTTTGAAGCGACACAGCCAGAGTCCGGACCTGAATCTAACAGTCTGTAGAAGGAAACTAAAAGATAAGGGTGAAGGCAAGGAGACCATCTAACCTCAGTGAAGTGGAGCTCAGAAATCAAAACAGTAGTGGAAACATGCAGAAAAGCTGATCAGTAGTTATAATAAAAACTTTTGCTACAATGCGGGCATTAAAAAAATTGTCAGTTCATTTTTATGGGGCTAATTTTGAATTTAACCATACTACAATGTAGCGTACAGATAAGTTCTAGGTTTACAGGTCAAAAGCTAGAGGTTGGTAAATCTAAACCTGCAATGTGCAACACCGAGTGCATTTCACACATGTTGATGTGTGAAATGTTCAACAGTCGAAACACATAATTCAGACTATATTTGCTCTTTCATTATTTGCTATGGGTCAAGTCTATCAATTTAATTGTAAAATTTTATTTAAAAAATGCCCTATCCTCCTTTAATAACTTGTTAACCTTTTCTTCAATGTACCTGCATGCGTTGCCATGGTAATTTCTACAAGATTACTGATGAGCACTTTTTGTGACTTCATTGCAAACACCCCATTACTATTCATTTCAATTCTGATCCCAGTCTGGGCCTCTTAGCTCTTGTAAAATATGTGAAGTGAAATGATGACCCTTCATCGAACCCAAATTGTCTTAACCTCAACAACAATCTGCTGGTAAATATTACTAGTCGTAGTCTCATTATCACCTTTTCTTACAGAAAACTGTGGGTAAATATACTTGCTGTAGTATTAAACTTCTATAAACAATATCTTTTTTATATATTTGTTAAAACTGTCACTCTATCCCGACTGTATAACATGAGACAGATAATCTTCAAAAATAAATTGAGCTCCTCCTACCAGTGGTCCTACTGTCATCTGCAGAAATATGCCACTCTGTCAGAAGCAACCAGTCAGAGCCAAGTGGAGGGTCTTAGCATTGTCAATCATACTTGTGTATAGGCTGCTCAGTGTGCTAATGGAACATATTGTAACATACTGTTACAGGGAAACTGTTTATATGCATTAATCGGTGACCATGCCAACTAACCTTAGCATTCACAGATAGGTAGCATGCTCTGATGTGGCTGATGTGTAGGCCGTAGCTTACCAGAGCAAGGGGAGGGTGTGAGTTGTGTGTACAGAAGCTTTGACAGCGCTAAGCCCCTCCGCCTGCCTCTGATTGGTTGTTTCTGACAGCCAATCAGCAGTGTGTTTCTGCAGATGGCTTTAGGACACTGTATAAAGGCAGAGGAGCCAAAAAGAATTTCTCCGATTATCTGACTTATATTTTACTGTCATGACATGGTGACAATTTAAACAATTTAGTAAAAAGGATATTGTTTATAAAAGTTACCTACTTCCACTTTACCTTGACCCATGGCAGATGGCTGCATGCCTGAAAAATTTGGGTACAAAACAATTACAGAGGTCCAAAGTAGCAAAGCCAGTAGCCACCACTGAAGCAGATATTGGTTTTGAACCAGCTGAACAATTAGGACTTTAAAGGCCTCTGCCCTTTTTCATCCTTCAGATAACCTACGCAGTTTGCTCCATGCTCTGCAGTGTAGTATTTTCTAATTGGCCTGAAGGGAAAAGTAAAGTTGTGCAGAGAACTAAATGAAAGTGAAGTGAGGAGTCTGAGAGAGATGGTGTGGGAAGGAGACCGGCTGTTCTGTTTTCTCCAGCAGTCCAAACTAGAGACATGTGGCTCCCCAGACAAGCTGTCCAGAGTGGGAGAGCTTGCTGGACTCATTACAGGCAGGGCCAAGACGGGATAGCTTGACAGAACACCGTTGGATCATACGGAGAGTTGGAACGGTCGGAGCCGAATTGTTTTTAGCCCGCCTGCGTGTGTACGCGCACTCACTGCCGCGTTTGTTAGGAGCCACGTGCGCGCAGACAACTGTCCGTCCCCTCTCTCTCCGTCTGTGCCACCCCTGGCTGCCCCCTCCCCCGCCACCCTCAGTGGACACGCAGAAACACGCACACACGTACACATGCGTAGCATCTCGGCCTGGCCATAAGGATCGCTTAAATGTTTTCAGTTGTACTGGACAGCTGAGGGATGAAGCGGCCAACCACAGGCTTCCATTGGTTGGACACCTCATCCAGAATCTGACTCATAGAAATGACTGGACGTGGACCAGCGAGCCAGTAGTCGCAGCCAGTTTATAATAGTTTTATCAGTTCAACTTTTTTTCCTCATCCTCATCCATTTTGACAGTCCATCCATCTTTCTGCAATCCAGTTTGGATTCGAGGAAAGTTCCTCCTTTCCAGATGATAACTTCAGTCAGCATGATCTGTCTAATAACGGCTTGTCTTTTATTGATTTGTCATCGTTTGTGACATGTTTTATTTCGGCTTACTCTCAGTTAACTTCTCTCTCTCTGTGTGTGTGTTTTTTTTCGTCTTGCCTCTTAGAATATTTTCTTCTCCCTCTTCCTTATGCCTCGCTCCAGCCCTCCCGTCCAACCCCTCTCACGGCACTCTGTTTATAAGTAGCAAGTGATCCAGAGAATATGCTTTGTTCCTGAAAGAACAGGAGAAGGAAACGAGAGAGCAGGAGAGAGTGGGTGTATTTGTGAAAAACAGAGAGAAGAAAGGAGAGGTGTGATTCTGTAGCCTTAGTGATACACTGGCACCCACCAGTGTGTTTTTCCTTTTCTTTCTTTTTTTTTTTTGGTGTCCCTCTGTCCCTGTGTGGCGGTTCGTTCTAGTCACCAACGCACCGTCACACACACACGCACACCAACATGCGCATCCTCACCAGCACCCAGAGGTACCGGCGGGGCCGGCGCTCGCATGGTTCCTTCGGCGGAGCAGGTGTTTTCCTGCGACGTGTTAACGAGCACGGCCTGCTGTCATTTCTGCTTTAAATGGATGTCACAAATAGAACAAAGAGACTCTGACTGTTCTCTTCTCCTGGAGAATGAACTGAAACAAGGTGATCAGAGCGGGACACAAACCCCTTTAGTCTAATGCCCCGAAGAAAACCCAGTTCAGTCAGTTGCCTTTAAAAGTCACTAAATTGGTGTGTAATTTAATCTCAGTGTAAATAAAGATGTTCTGTGAGGGCATTAGAGGTTCCACGCTTAACAAGACATCACTTTGCAGCACTCACACATGGTGGTGGCAGTATCATGCTGTTGTTATGCATTAGGGAAGAGTTGATTGGAAGCTGAATGGAGTAAAATATAGAGCAAGTCTGATAAAAGGTTTACCTTTCAGCATAGACACAATGCTAAACATTCAGCCGGAACTACAGGAGAATCCTTTCTGAGCTTTTAAATTGGCTAGAATGGCCTAGTCAAAGTCAAAACTTAAATCCAACTGAGCTTTTGTTTTTTGAACTAACTCTTCCCAAACTACTGCTATTTTGCAAAGAACAGTAAGCAAAAAAATTTTTGCATCTAAATGTGCAAAGCTGGTATATAATTACGCCCAAAAATAGGCCTGGATGTTAAACTGTCCCAGTAATTATTGCGATGAACCATAACATTATTGCTTTGAAACCATCTTCAAGAATAATGGCATAATAATTTAAGGTCAATAAGCTTTAAGAACACTTAGCACTGGAACTGGAAGATATTTTAAACCTCAATAATAGAACACAACCAAATAACAATAAATTAGGCCTCACTCAATCAAAACCATAAATAAAATGGATTATGAGGTCTCTGTAAACAAAATTTGCATTCATAGGGAGTTGAATACAAATGCACCCTACACTTTTTAGAGTATTACTTGTAAAAATGTTAAGTCATGTATAATTTTCCTTAATTTTATCATTTTATGCACTACTTTGTGTTGGTCTGTCAATTAGAATCCCAATAAAATTAACAGAAGCGTGTGATTGTAACCTGACAAAAATCAAAAATCTGTTGCTGGGTGTGAATATGTCTGTGCAAACGTATTCTGTGCACGTAAAGTTGTGCACAGAATAATTTCTTTTTGTACTCATTGTTCTCAACAAAGCCTGTGTGAATCCACATCTATGTGCAGTTTAACCCATATGTGGCTCCATGTTCCTGGTGTGTGTTATCCACCACCGTGGCCTGGTGTTTGACACTCGTGTAATCCTCTTGTGGGTCGGCTAAAAAGGCCGCGGTCACTCACCGGTGCCAACGCGCGGTCGGATAATACTTTTGTCGGCAGATGCGCAGCAGATGTTCGTTGTTCCCGCTGACGTCTAAGAAGAATAACTCCTCCATGTGTAATCCTGTTTGGTCTCATGTCACATCATCTCATCCTGTGTCGCTGCAGCTGACCAGTGGTTTGTGTGTATTAGTGTGTGTGGTGGAAGGGTCATCACCTCAACACCTGCCCATGTATCAGCCAGATGATGTTTCTGGCATGGATACTTTGAGTGTTGCGCTGGTAAACATGTTTTTTTCTTTTTTTCAGCTTTTTTTTTTTCATTTTTTACACGATAATCCGATCTGAATCTGGCAGGCGTTGTGGGAGCTGTAGAGATGCTGTGTGTGTGTGTATTTGTGTGTATAAATACTACAGTGTGTAAAAGTGTGTGTCATATAATCAGAACAGATGACAGTTGAGCGGCTCTTAACCGTCCGGGGAATAAAGTCAATATTTAAATCATCCGCATCATTATTTTTGCTGTTAATCCTACTTTCCACACATTATACTGATTAACTGTTACAACCCTGAGAAACATCACGATCCCTCATGATCTTCTATCCACAGTGTTTGCACCAAGTATCAAAATATATGCTTATATTTCCCTTTCTGTGTATTTGTGTATCTGTCCAGGTGAATACATAAAGAACTGGCGGCCACGTTACTTCCTGCTGAAGACAGACGGCTCCTTCATCGGCTACAAAGAGAAACCTCAGGATGCAGACCTCCCTTATCCTCTAAATAACTTTTCAGTAGCAAGTATGTTACAGTGACATTTACACACTGCCACAGATTCTTTACGCTACTCTTATTCTTATCGGCAGTTTAATTCTTAATATTTGATTCCCAATTTTGGAAACTTTGGCCAGTCATTTCCCGATTTAGTCTCAATAATGCATTTAAAGTAAAAAATTTTTTCCTTCCTGCGCTCTGTTGTCATTAAGGTTTTAGATGAGTATCAGAGATGAAACTGCCCTATTCAGGTGACAGAGACATGAGTGTAAAATAAACCCTTACTGGGTTTCTTACTAGATTTACATTTTAAGCCATTTTAAACATTTTACATTAGCAATTAGCGCGGGTTAGCATCAGTAAAGCTCAGTCTATGTGTGTATTCTGTAGAGAATGCAGCCATTCAAATTTTTGAAAAGAGGGTCGATCAAGCTGAAAATATGCAGTGTTGCTATCTTGAGTTTTTTAAACATCTGAACTAAAAACGTTTTTTGTTCCACCAGAGTATCAATAAATATGAGTCTAGTAATATAAACCACACTTTTTTTTAAGTAAGTGACATCCTGAAGAAGCATAATTCAGATGAAAATGTTTTATAAGCAATATTTCTGTTTTTAGTGTTATTAATTCTATGCAATGCTAACAATGTCTTGCAAAACTATTTAATGCCTAAAAATAAGTAATAAATAGTTTTTTAATCATAATCTCAATTATCATAATAGTATCACAAAATATTGCGATAAAATTTGAAGTCCATATCGCCCACCCCCAGTTGGAGGTCTAATAAATCTGCAAACTCCACACAACTGTTGCAATAGTTCTACAAATGTTAATTCTTCAGATTTTTGTTTTTCAAACATTATAAAGCTGGGTTTATAAATATGCTTGAAACGAAATTCAGCAGCAGTAAAGCTGGTCAGGCGAAGCAGATGCTAAACTATTTTCAGCTTAAAATCCTTCCCAGGTTTTCATTCGCAGAGATTACATTTTAATTATTGTATATTTTTTAAATATGCCACTTATCACCCAACATCCATCTCCTAATACGTAAACGAACGCTAATCATTTAGCAGTTTAATCTGTGACATGATTATGTTTTTTTCGTTTTGTGAACGTAATCAGACATCCACTAAGCTGATGCAGATGTCACCTTCTACGTATACTGTAATTCAGCTTGGGTCCTTTAGATATGAAAAAAGAAAAAAAAAAAACGCTCTCAATTACTGTCTTTAAATTAATCAAAATGAAACCAAAACAGGCTTAGTCTGATAAAATCAGATGGCTTCGGAAAAGCTCCGTGTGATTAATCTGCGGAGTTGAGTCGAGAATGATACAGAAGAACCGGCTGCTTGAGCACCAAAACAGAAAACACGATGAATGACGGATTACAAACCCATACCTCAGAGAAAGCGAGAAAGAAACAGTACGCCGAAGGACACGGGAGGAAGGAAGAAGGGAAGGACGCAACCCTGGAAAGGAGGACAAGTATGGAGAATGAGGGATGAGAGAGGATCAGAGGTGGCAATGGAGGGAAAAAAGAGAGGAAGAGGAAATCTTGGAGGAGTGAGATGGAGGAAAGGAGAGGCCTTTTATGGATGAGGTGTGTTGGAGAGGGAAGGAGGAGTTCTGAACAGACAGGGAGGAGGAGGTGAACACTGGGTTGGAGATGGAGGGAAGAAGAGGGAAAAAAAAGAGGAATAAGAGTTTGTGCGGAGGACAAGCCAGGCCATACATCCGGCCCCGGTTGCTTGGCACAGCACCGGCTCCGCCACATCTGTTGCCCAAAGCTGGGAAGCCAGGTGGCGTGTGTGTTCCCTGTGTGTATTTGTTTACTTGTGTGCAGACGTGTGTGTCTACGCGCGTTTGTGTGTGCGAACAACAGAAGTGGTCAGATGGAACAGAGATGGTACAGGCCTGTTCCCTGCAGAGGGACTCATACATACAAGCTTGACACACACACGCACACACACCCGCTAAACTGCTACACAGACCTTACCGTCGCCTGCTGTGGCAAACAACCCAATTTCAGCTAACATTCAAAGTTCATTTTACATAGAGTTGCCTGTGTGTGTCCATGTGAGGACATTAGGTTTTGTTTTGGCACCGACAATAGTGTGACCTTGTTTACTGGCAGCGCAGCAGGCCCTGTTCACGAGTCAGGTAGCAACCGCTTTGTTTGACTTTACATTGAGGCACCGCTGTGTGGATGACCTGGGTGGTTTTGCCATTAACCTTCCTGTCTATATTTAGACTGAGCCTTGACATGCTGAGCTGGACCACGCTTAAAACAAAGGCCTCCTTCGTGATCTGGGAAACGTCTGAAATTTGATCAATCAGATTGTCATGTCTGGGTAAAAATGGGAAAACGAAAGCGGAGATAAGTATTTGTATTTCTGGACCTCATTTCGTATCCCATGGTATTTATATTGTCTTTTCAGACAACATAAAGGACATATTAAGAAAGTATGAAAGTAGGTTTCTTCCACACTTTCTGTCTTGTTTCTTTCCTCCCTTTTCCTGCTGTTACTTTATTTATTGTGTCCATCCTGTTTTCCCTCCATCTTTTTCCATTAAAAACATTTCATTCTTCTTTTCCTTCTTTCCTTTCTTGGTTGGCCTCCTTTCTTCCTTCTATCCAACATAATATCCTCCTTCCCTCCTCCTGTCCTTGCATCCTACCTTCCTTCCTATTGTGTAACTTTTCTTCCTCATTAACTTCCTGTCTTCCTTCCTTGTTTTTTATTCTTCAGTTTTATCTTGTCTTAACTTCCTCACCTTCTTTGGTAAATCCTCTGTCTTTTATTCCACATTTCCTTCCTTCCTGTTGCTCTTCATTCCTCACTCTGTGCTATCTCTTGTGTTCTTTAATTCCTTCCTCTTTTCTAATTAATTCTCTAATTCTTTCTTCCCTACTTTTGCCAATCATTACTATTGTCCTTCCTGCTTTTACTGTTTGTCTTTCTCAACAAACAGTGCTTGTCTTTCTTGTCTTGTCTTTCTCTTTCAATCAGTCTTTTCCTCCTTCCTTCTTTCGTGTCTTGTGTCTTACATTCCTCGCCGTCTTTCTTGTAACTTTCAAGTTTCATATGTAAAGCACACTCTCTACAATGTATGTTTTTTCTTAAAGTACTGAACAAAAAATGAGAAGAACTGGGAACTCTGAAGTTTTCAGTCTGCAAATGTCTTGAAAGGAAAATGTAAAAAAATAAAAGACAAGGGGAAAAATGTGTGTACAAATCCTGTTAAGGGAAAGGGATAGAAGATGTGATGGACAGACAGGAGAGATAAAGGAAGCAGAGGCTCTGATCGGACGGACAGGAAGTCAAAAAGGAGAGCAGAGGAGAGGGGAAACGAGGAGAGGAAATGAAGGCTGAGTCGTGTTGAACAAGCGGGGCAGATGAGAGGACAGAAGACGGATCGTAATGCTGTTTTACACCACTTCATGTCCTTCATAAGCACAGAGACTGCTGAGGGGACAATGAAGATGCATTCCTTCCCACAGCGAGCTCACAGCCCCATCTGGCTCTGTATGCCGACGTTTCTGTGTTTGTGTACCGTATTATGCTTCTGTGTAATAACGGCCTACCGGGCTGCCTGTTCTCATAGAAATGTGTCTCATCGGAGAGCCGCCAGATGCGTGTGCGATGCAACACATAAGATCCTTTGGCACAAGAAAGCAGCTTTTTTTAAGTTATCGGCTTTCGGAGTGATTTCCTATTTTTACACCAACAAATTAAAACACGAACTGTGTTCTCTTCATGACAACTTGTTTCAGCGTAAGACTCTCAGTGAGTTTCCAGCTATATAGAGGCTGCAGCCAACATTAAAGCACTTTAAAAGTATAATGCACTGGTAAAAGGTAGATTTATTTCTTTTTATGATATTTATTTTACATAAGAAATAAAACTGAAATACATAAAAAAACTAACTTCACAATTTTAAGTCTACAATAATTGTTCAGAAAAGGTTTTACTTCTTTCAATTGTCTTCTTGAGATTTGAACTTCTTATAAATTTTGCTTTGCTCTCTATTTTGTGTTTTGAGGATAAAAATTTTTCTCCAAACAATTCACTACTTGGGTTTTTATTCCAGAATGCCAGCTGATGAAGACAGAGAGGCCGAAGCCAAACACCTTCATCATACGCTGCCTTCAGTGGACCACTGTCATTGAAAGGACCTTCCATGTGGATTCGCCTGATGAACGGTTGGTTCCTTAAAAGATTAAATCCTGAAACATCATAGCATATACCTGCTCAGCCTCACTTTTAGCTTTGTTTTCTCAAAAAGCACCACTGTTGTTTTGACACTGATGAGCTATAGTAAGAGGAAGCAGTATGAGTGCAACGCTCCTAAGAATGTTTGTAAACGACATAATGTGCAGGAGACGGAGCGTCAGAAAGAGCAGGAGCTTCTTAAAGAGACAGAGGCCTAACTTTAAGGTGTCAAATTGTGAAGTTAGATTTCCTTTATGTCATGTTTGATATATACTGCATTTTGAAGGTAATGTTGTTACTTGATTATGCTATAAAATTATATTATGTACCTGGAGAATACATACGCATATCTGTTTATTTCTCAGGGCTGAAGTTTGGTAGCTTCCCTAAAATGTACCTGCTAGAACATGTGTGGAAACATGTTCTAGTAGGTACATGTTTCCTGCTAGAACATGGTTTTTGAAAAGTTTGAGGAAGCCACTTTGAAGTTGAGCAGATTGAGTTCACAGGATTGCGATTTAATTAAACAAAAAGCAGAAAAGCAGCAAAAAAAATTCTTAACACAGGTTGGTAAAAATAATTATGAAAAAACACACTTAAAAATGAATATTTCTTTGGATAAACCATAAAACAAATATCGGGTGCAATATAGTCAGCAGCATTAATAGGAGCAGAGGTATGTATATGAAGGGCTTCACTGTAGAGAGTTTGTGCTTTGTTGGTGTCTGAGAGAGAGACTGAGTGGAGAGGAGACCTTTCAAGTGGTGTTGGCATAAATTCTCCAGCTGCTCAGTTCCTTTCTGAGGAGCTGAGGTGTTTATCTCCAGAAAATGAACAGCTTTGCCCAGAAGACCACAGATGCTTCTGTGCACGCTTTGAGGTTGCGTGTATGTATATAAGTGTATGCGTGTGTGTGTGTTGCAGCTGTCTGTCCAAGTTTCTCCTCGTTATATGTTTTTTTGTTGAAGTTTTGCCTCCGCATCATCAAATGGAGCTTTCAGAGTTAAAATAAATCGCATAACTTCCTATTAATTATCTTATAAAGCGCGCGTCTCTGGCAGCGAACGCGGCTCCAGATGTGTTTGTGTTTTGCTGTCGACTCAGAGTGTTTGCACATATTCAGCACCACTGAAGCAATAAAACTCAAAGCTTGTTGAAAAGAAGAAAGCAGTGTGTATTGTGCCACAACTGGGTGTGTGTGTGCGCGTGTGTTACTGTATGGGGCTGTTACTGTACCAGTGCTGGCAGGCCTCCAGCTACTACAGCCCCAGCCGTGCGGGGAGAGGGTGGCACGTGTTGGCGCGGTGCCCGACTGTAGGCAGGCCCATTATCTCTCATTAGCAAAAGGGGGAAAAAAATGAGGAAAAGAGGCTCATTATACAAAAAAAAAGAAACACTTTAACCGAGAAAGAGCATTTATCTACTGCCTGACCTTGAGAGAGTTCCCATTGCTTTTCACATACCCCGTTCGCACAAGCACACACACACATCATCACTCGTGCCACAAATTAACGCTCCGCTGTCGGGGATGGAGCATAACTTGAGTTTGCCCTTGTTTTTGAAGTGTCTAGGATACGCTCCGGAGTCTTTGCAGAAGAAAGCAATGTAGATCTTAAAGTGACGGCGCTGCGTTTAGGTTTAGGCTACCGATTCGGTAGAACCCTCAAAGGAACATATGGGTGCTTAACAAAGCACAAAAAGAAACAGAGGTGATCCCCGATGAGTCAGGCACATTTCATTGATATTTTTCTCATTGGGACATCAGTGCAGGTACATGTATTTGAAAATGTTCAGCGTCGCTCCTGCAGAGACCCAAGGATTTAGAAATGCTAGAACATGTGAACATCAGGGCTGGAGATCTTCAGAGCTAACAATGCATGAAGAACTTTGTACTTAATAAATTGGTACAAACTCATCAATAAAACTATCATCTGCAAAATTTAATTGTGCTGAATCCAACGATTGAAAAAGCATACAGAAAAACACTAAAGATCAAAATGCCAACTTCTAATGCCAACTTCTATCTTGACCTTCATCAACTCAGTAAAACATAGTACATGATTGATGTACCTACTTTTAAAAACTGTTGACTTATCGTTTGTATTTAGTACGTTTAGTCAGTCTGAATATAGTGTTATTTATTTATTTATTTCTGTTTTCTGCTGTATGATATTTTGATGTTTTCTGAAAAGGTTATTGTTAAAAATGAGAATTTGTTCTCAATCAACTTGAATTGTAAAAATAAAGGTCAAATTTGTCAAACTAATTACAAAAAGCATAGACAAGTATTGTTCCTACAGTGTGTGGAAAAATACTACTTCATCATAATTAGGACTGAATCGATTCGTTGGATTAATCAAGATGAATCGATTATTGAAATAATAGGCAACTAATTTAGTAATAGATTAATAGTTAACTGGAGTAAATAAACTGAAATAATTTTATTTTCTGAAATAGCAACCTACTAGGAGTGGTAATTAATCCAAAGTTGTACAAAAAATATGTACAATTTCCATTTCAGCCAAAAAAAAAAAAGAATCCACCTTTGTCTGTAAATTTGCTTTACCTAGCACTCCTCAAGCAGCCTACGTTTAGCTTCACCTGATTCAAACTCTATAAAAAAAATAAACAAAAAACTTTTATTAAGCCCTTTTTGCTATCAATTTATTATTCGATTAAGTGAAAGAATAGACACCAGACAAGCCCTACACTGTAATAATGTTAAGCAGAAGAGCTTTTCACATGTTGATGGTTTTAGCTGCAGATGCGTCCTTTGCTAGAAATGATCAAGCATACATTAAAGGAATGCTGTGGTTTTGCATTTTAGGCAATAAAATGTTTACTTTATTATTTTAATAAGGACTTGTTTTTTAAAAATTTTTTGGGTGCATATTTTTAATGTATTTCTAATATTGTATAAAATAAGCCTTGTTGGTTCAATGGAAAATCTCCAGAAAGTGCCAACTTTTTAAAAAGTCTGATTAATCTATTAATCGTCAGAATAATCGATAGAATAATCAGTTATTACATTAATTGTTAGTTGTCGCCCTGAAGTATGTAAACATAAAAGACATCACTTATTATAATCATGTGATCCATAACAACTAACTATTATTTCCATGTACATAGGCTTAACATAACCACCTACTAAATTCAGCCACAGTCGGAGCAAAAAGCTCCAACTTTTTGCTGCTCCTCTCAGGCGTCCATCGTCTGAATTTCTCCTCTGCTCTGTGGCGTATCAGAGCGGAGCGAAGCACTGCCCTGTGTCTGATCCATGACATTCATCATTGTTAAAAACCCTGTAATGTGTCCACACATCCTGTTGCACGGCTGGCCTTCTGTTGCAGAATCCCATCGACACACACACACACGCAGACAGTCAAACTCACTCGCTTCCTCCCAACAGATGTTGAACAGCACTGCTAATGGAAAGTCAATGGGGAGGAACGATGTTAGCAAACAACAATGCATTGTTCCCTCTGATGGATTGGGGTGTGTTGGAGCACACCCGCTCACCATCACGCGCGCACACACGCAGACAGGCATTAGTTCTGCTCTTTGATCATTGCTCATCTGGTTGATTCTCTAGCTGACCGTGTTTTCTTCTCTGTTGAACAAATAGGTGTTTATGTTAATTAAAAACACTTCAGCAACCTGAAAGACCTGGTTTGGGAAATGCATCAGTCACCCAATTTAAGAATGGGGTGATAATGGTTTGACCTGTCAGATTTTTGGCCTTGTTTGGGCCTGTGCTGCTATAAGTTTAACATGCAAAACATTTAAGTGCAGAACTTCATGCTGAAAACAAGCAAGAAGCTTCATCGGAGCTGAAAGAAATGAATAACTGTCTCCATCACCAGAGATGAGTGGACAGAGGCCATCCAGATGGTGGCAGACAAGCTGCAGAGACAAGAGGAGGAGAGGATCCAGTGCAGCCCCACCTCCAATATTGACAACATGGTGGAGGAGGAAATGGACATCTCCACTACACACCACAAACGCAAGGTGCTGCACACTGTCTTAATGCACGTCGTCACAGCTCTTTCTCTGCTCCACTTTAGCTAAAATTTAAAGAACTTTTTCTATTTAAAAAAAATTAATTGGTTGGATATTTATATATCAAAAATCTCCCAATTTTCAGGTTTCTATTAATTTTTATTTTTAATGTCTATAGGTATTTTATTAATACCCAGTTTACATTGTTTTTAGGTATTTTCATATTCAATAGGGTATATTTTGTTTGTGTGCTGCTTTAGGAAGTGAAGTTTATAAATGACTATTCTACTCTATTTTAATTCTGTTTTTTTGCTTATTAAAGCATATTGTTAGTGAAAATAATGAATAATTTGCTCCCAAACAGTTACTCAAATTGTAGCGTTGTATTTACTGTCCTGTAGGAGCGTGACCTGATTTGCAGCTCCACTCGGGTCAACAAGTTGTTAATTAACTTCAGGCTATCACTGTCACAAGTAGGCCTCCTCACACAAATTAGGTAGAAATATTTAATCATCTACTTTTATTTTCTCAAGTCTCTATGATTGTTGCCTTAAGAAAATCCTCTGTGATTACATGTTTACTGCTGTGGCTTTAAGCTATTTTGCTACTGACAGATTTTTTATATATTTTTTTTTTCTTTATTCCTCCTGTTCAAATAAAAATAGTTTCAGATTTTTAAAAACACTTCAAAAAAGAAACTCCCTGTGCTTCATCTATGTAAACTAGAGAAGTGAGGGAGTCTCTCACTTTGTTTTATGTTGGTTTTTTAAATCTTTTATTCTTATTCTCTTCTGTTTTTATCAAACTTTTAATGTAACCTCAAAACGTTAGTGACTGTGAGGAAAAATAGACATTGTTAATGACAATAAAACTATCTATTCTTTTGGAAGAAGTTTTTAACTCATTTCTAAACATCTTCCTATATATGTCAGCAAGACTTCTCTAACATGACACATGACTGAAAACAGACACAAAAAAAGCTGGTTTCACAGGCATCTATTCAGTAAATTTAGTAAAATAAAAATATTTCACTCTTTTGCTCATTACTATCTCTGGGCATATTAAATGTCTCTGACTTTAGCAGAGTTCTCAACAAGCCTACAGCGTCTTACTTTGACAGCGACTCTTCTTTGTTTCACAACAACAGACGATGAGTGACTTTGACTACCTGAAGCTGCTGGGGAAGGGAACGTTTGGTAAAGTCATCCTTGTCCGGGAAAAGGCCAGCGGGAAGTATTACGCCATGAAAATCCTTAAAAAAGAAGTCATCATAGCCAAGGTTTGTCAAATGCATTTGTGTAAATAATATTTTGATGCATTTCCACGTCGTACACTGAAAATGGTTTTATTCCGTGTTGTGTGTACAGGATGAAGTTGCTCACACACTCACAGAGAGCAGAGTACTGAAAAACACCAGGCATCCTTTTCTCACTGTAAGTATCTCGTGCACGCAACAGAATCTGTAGTATGAAAGCACAGATTAATATTTTATGGCTAATTTAAATTTGTTAATGCTTTGGTCTGCCATTACCAATTCTAGAACATTAGAGGATAAAAGAACAGAGTTTAAATCATTATTACAATATTATTGTGTATCGTTCCTGCTGTGACCAGACATTACGTATTTATGTTAAGAGCTGCTTTGTGAGAGAGCAGTCACTGTAAAACAGGGTTTTACTATTATTTAAAACAACTATAAAATAATTAGTATTCCCTTGTTAAACTTCCTTCATTATTTTATATTTGTAAGTAGTGCAGTCATTGGTGTTAGCATGCCAGGTTGGGACCGGCAAGGCAAAAGTTCCACCAAGTGGACCAGTATGACAGACGTTTGAAAGCTCAAAATATTAAGACAGAGCAAGTTAGATGTTACACATTCAGTCTGCCTGTTATCTACTGCATGTACTGCTCTCTCTCACCCTCTTGCAGTTTACTGAGTGAACAGTAAACATGTTGAAGAAATACAATTTCCTTTCAAATAGCTTTTGACTAGATGTTTAACAACATACTGATACTGCAAATGGCTTCCTCTGAGTCTTCTCAGTAACTGTGTCAACACCAAAGAGTGTTGCAATAAGCAATACCAGGTATGGAGTGTTATCTGAATTAAATTCTGAAGTTTTCCCGCCAACTGGCCGCTGGTTAGGGCAGAAAATCATTCATTTTCTCACAGCGTCTCCAATATGTGCGCATTTATCATCAGCATATCTGACCTTTCTGTAGACGGAGCTCCGCCATCAGTCGTTTGGACTTAATTGATTTCGGTTGTTGGCTTTTTTCTTTCTCTCACCCCGTCTTGCAACGTACACAAGCACGCGGATGCGCATGTTCATCAAGGGAGTAATTATAGTTCATATCTGCGTTCACCCCCTTCACACCTGCAGCCACAAAGAGACGGCGACCAACTGTTCTTTTACTCAGCAGCCTTTTCCCCTCAAAAGAAAACACGTGCACACATCTAATCCACACACACACACACACACACACATATACTCAAACGGTACTTTCTTTGAACAATTGCACAGAGGCATAAACAGTTGGAAGCTAAGTATGATGATGTTTTGTTGTGCCTGCTGTCTTGGCTACAATGGGACTAGAGTTCCACCTGCGCTCACAATTGTTCTCTCACTTCGCTGTTTACTTTAGGGTGAGAGGATGTGGGGACAAAGACATGCTAAACAGGCAAAATGAAAATATAGGTTTGTTAGTACTCGGTTTATTGATCTGTAACAGATAATATTTGTGGCGTTACAGGAACACAAGGGAAATCTGGAGGCTACTATATTGTCATCAGGCAATATAGTAGCAAATTCTCCAAAGAATGATCAGCTCCTCTGTATATTCTTAGAAAAACAAGCGTCTCAGTAAATGCAGGTCTGTATGTTGGGCTTTCCCACTGAATGCAGCTGTGTTTGTAACACACACACACACACACACACACACACACACACACACACACACACACACACACACACACACACACACACATAAATGCACTTTGTTAATTTCATTGGAAATATGTGTTTTGTTTTGTTTTGTTTCAGTCGCTGAAGTATTCATTCCAGACTAAAGACCGTCTCTGTTTTGTCATGGAGTACGTGAATGGAGGGGAGGTAGGTCTCATACAAACACATTGTGGTTAGCCGAGTTTTTGTTGCTGCTTTAAACAGCCAGTTGAACCGCAACTACACCACAGCAACCGTCAGCAATTAGCGCTCTGCTCACTCTACAGTCAACTGACTCCACACTGTGATGAAGCTAGGGATAGCTCTTAAGTCTTATCAAAATGGGTTTTTTTCAGGGGAGGAATAAAGCAGTTAAAGTTAGTTTTAGTACACTCAGGATGATGCATGTATTTGAGAAACCACACTTAAAATGAGAATAAAATGACTGAGCTACAAAAATCTAAATTCTTTAATTTGCTCATTTGCTTGAGTTTTTTTTTTTTTTTTTTTTTTTTATATAAGTTGAATAAATAAACGGTGTTAAAACAAGTGAATAAATTTATTTTTATTTAATATTAATAAAAAAAAAATAAATACCAAGGTTGATG